>VKOC01001077.1:0-136002 GCA_009364415.1 Spea multiplicata | reverse complement strand
AATCCACATTGGCAGGAGAAACTCGACTCTTTGCCTACAAAGGATGACATCGCCGATATTATAGCCAGAGCCACACAAGGGATTCATGTGAGTTTGGCGGAAATACAGAACGGCATCCGCCATATTGGCGACCGCGTGGCACTACTCGAGGATGAACAGCCTAAGATCTGTAAAACAGTCGATCTGCTTACTAATCAACTGAAAGACCAATCCTCTACTCTTATACATCTCACAAGGAAATTAGAGGACTTGGACAATAGAGGCCGCCGCCATAATCTTCGTGTGAGGGGTATACCCGAGTCGTTACCTCATACTGACTTGATACCTACCCTTCAGGCGATATTTAACAAGGTTCTACAACGTCCCATGGATACGGTCATCGGGTTCGATAGAGCGCATAGAGCCCTGCGGCAGAAACCGACGGGATCCACTCCTCCTCGTGAAGTTATCTGCTGCATGCAGAGCTATCCTCTCAAAGAAGAAATCACGAGCCGCTACAGGGATGCTGCTTCTCTCTCATGGGAGTCGAACACCATCACTATTTTCCAAGATCTCTCCCCATTGACATTGCAAACTCGCCGCCTACTGCGACCGGTCACTCAAGCCCTTCGCGATGCGGGGATACCCTACCAGTGGGGGTTCCCATTCGCACTAATCGGCCGTAGAGGAACGTCTACACATCTGATCCGTCAGGCGGGTGAGGTGCCCGCATTTCTTGAGGCTCTGGGACTTCCACCCTGTGCTGTTAAGGACTGGGAATCCACTTTCGTTGCACCTACCTTCTTGTCAGATTCGTGAAAGACTGGTCCCCGAGACCCCAAAGAAGGAAGCGTCAAAAGCCCTGTGATATGCCGTAATGGGTCTTCCCTTCTACATTCGACCACATCACTTATTCTGATACCGCAGACCGACCAGAATTTAGTTATGGCGTTCTCCGGACCTGTCTCTCCGACTGGATGTGCCTGACTGTGTTTCTGCTACATGCACCCGGGACTGGTATCCTATTGCTTTCTGTTGTTTTGTTTGGTGCTGCGCCGTTTTAACTTTCGATTGTTTACTGTGGGGGTTTTGTTGGCTCCTGCGGCTCTCGCGAGGCATAGGTTGAATATTTTCCTCGGGCTGCTAGGGCCCCTGCCTTGGGGCTTATATTATATTACCCTTTGTGTTGCGGTGCTCTGGTTTTCTCTACAGCCTCCGTTTGTTGCATATGTAGCAACCGGCTCCTGGCTAATAATTGAAGGGCTTTTTGCGCTGTGGTCTCACACCTTTTATCGGTGTTCAGAACACTTACTAGTCTGTTTCTATATTGGGCTCTGTTGCTCCACCCCCCCGGAGCCTACTTGCTTTACCCTGTATTGGGGTTAAAGTAATGGTTCTTGACCTTCCTCTAGGTCAACCAACTCATTATTTGATGCCTAGGCATCCTGAGTCATTGTATATGCTCATGTTTCGAGTTTTTTTGTTTTGTTTTTGGTTCTATGTTTCAGATTTTATTTTTTGCTCCATGGATGTCGCTTTGTCTCGAGGGTCTTTCTGGATGTCCTGGCCATGGTACCTGACGTGATTAAAATGACTTCCCTCAATGTCAGGGGATTAAACAAACCACAGCAGCGTTCTAAATTGCTTCACATACTTCACTCACACAGGACACACATCGCATTTCTACAGGAAACACACTTTAAAGCGCCCAACGAATTCCGACTCATTGATAAACGTTTTGCTCACGCATTTTTTGCTAGCGCCACAGACTCCAAGACTAAAGGAGTCGTGATTGTTATTCACAAATCTGTTCCGTTTCGGTTATTGGACATCTGGAGAGACCCTGATGGTAGGGCTATATTTAGCAAGTGCTATATAGGGGCCTTGAAGGTGTCTCTTGGTAACGTCTATTCCCCGAATAGAGGTCAGGTTCCCTTTTCGTGTCATATGCTTAACAAATTTGGGGGATTTCAGGAGGGCGTCAATATTTTTGGAGGCGATCTTAATATGGTCCTGGACCCTTTGAGAGACTCCTCCTCCCAGCGATCGAATATCCCTTTTTCTAGTATCAAGAAGGTCAGGCGTCTCCTTCATGTCCATCAATTGGTGGATGTTTGGAGGTCCCAACATCCCTCTACTAAAGATTACACCTTTTACTCCCCTGTCCATAATAGTTACACGAGAATTGACAGCCTGTTCCTTTCACACCACCATCTATTACACTTACATGATTCGGATATTGGGATACAATCTATCAGCGACCACGCACCGATACACTTCACACTTAAACTTACCCATTGCGCCTCTAAACCGTGGAGTTGGAGGCTAAATGAGAATATACTTCACAATCCCTCACATATGGAGGACTTATCGAAGCACTTAAGTAATTACTTTACGGATAACATTACTGACGACTTAGCTTTCCCGGTTATATGGGAAGCTCATAAACCGGTGATACGGGGCCACTTCATTCGGATAGGTGCCACCCTCAAAAAGCTACGCTTGGCTAACTTATTGGCGCTTATGAGGAAAATACATCACCTTGAACAGTCCCATAAGTTGACGCTCGCCCCTGACATCTTGCCTCAACTCCATGCCCTTAGGGATCAACTGGCCTCCCTTCTTGACACCACCACTAAACGTCACTTCTTGATGACTAAAAAGCTGTTCTACGAGTTGGTTGACAAGCCGGACAAGTTGCTAGCGAGGGCTCAGAGGGCCTCTTCCTATATCCCCAAAATTAAATCTTCGGATGGCGTTATTCATCACGAATCACATGCCATTGCCAGTTGTTTTCATTCTTATTATTCGGCCCTATACAATTTAACTTCCCGAGGCAAGTCCTGCTTTCTTAGACCATATTGACGAATATTTAGCCAGACACCTCTCTTGCAAATCGGGCGCCGAGGCTAGATTCGCCCTTAACGCCCCGATAACTAGTGAGGAAATTTTAGAGGCGCTGAAATTAACCCCTAAGGGTAAGAGTCCGGGTCCGGACGGTTTTACCGTTAACTATTATCGCACGTTCTTTACGGTCCTAGGGCCGCACCTGGTGACTTTCTTTAATTCTTTAGCTAATGGGGCGACACTCGATCCTCAATCAAACTTGGCCCATATCACGGTGATACCTAAACCGAATAAAGATGCAGAATCAACTATCCTCAACTATCGCCCTATATCTTTAATAAATACTGATTTGAAACTTCTGGCAAAAGTAATAGCACTCCGTTTACAACATTATATGCCATCTTTAATACATAAAGATACGGTGGGTTTTGTCCCGGGGAGGGAGGCCAGGGACAACACCATTAGGATACTTAATATCATAACACATGCCAATCATTCCCATACCCCATTAGCCCTGGTCTCTATGGACGCCGAAAAGGCGTTTGATAGAGTAGCGTGGCCCTTTTTGTTTTGTGTTTTACAGCAGATAGACGTTGGGTTTAATTTCATGAACCAGACTAAAGCCTTATATCACAATCCCTCGGCCCAGATCAAAATGAATGGTATTTTGTCGGACACATTTAGGCTTAATAATGGAACGCGCCAAGGTTGTCCTTTGTCCCCATTGCTCTTCCTTTTGGTTATGGAACCTTTAGCCCAGGCTTTGAGACATAATGGTGATATCTCCGGTGTTACGTTAGCAGGTTCTACCTGAAAAAATTGCTATTTACGCCAACGACATGCTTTGCATGCTAACCCGACCGCTCACCGCGCTCCAACAGGTTATCCGGGAATTGAACCACTTTAAAACCCTTTCCAATTATCAGATTAATTTGCAAAAATCAGAAATATTGGGGGTTAATATTCCACCTGACTTAAGGGCTGATATGACTCGGACCTTCCCTTTTAAATGGCAAGCTTCTGCCTTTAAGTATCTTGGGAAATGGATTTCTGCTGATCTTTCTTTACTCTGTCACCTTAATTATATGACTTTACTTTGCTACGACCTCCGTAGGTGGGTGGCCCCCCATATATCCTGGTTTGGGCGTATTTGGGGTTATCAAGATGAGTATACTCCCGAAGTTCCTTTACCTTTTCCAGTGTCTGCCGATTTACTTGCCCAGATCTTATTTTAGAGCGTGTCATAGGGTCTTCCTGAAATATGTGTGGAGGGGTGGTAGATCACGGCTATCCTTTGCCCATTTAACTAGGTCTAAACTGAAGGGGGGCTTAGGCTTCCCAAATATTGAATGGTACTGGATGGCTGCCCATTTGCGGCGCATAGTGGAGTGGTCCATAGAGGCACCTAAATTGTGGGTAGCACTGGAGAACTCCTTTTTTCTCCATCGTATCTCTGCTGTGCCATGGTTGCTAGAAAAATTCTGGGGGCTTATACGCACGCACCCAACCATCTCGGCGACACTGAATGTCCTCAAACGAATTGCTACAACTACGAGTCTTACCTCCATGCCAGGCCCTTTATTCCCACTGACTCACAATCCTGATCTTTCTAGCTATCTCACTAACAAAATTATTTCTTCCCTGACGCCGTTACATGACACGGCGCTTCGGCTCAGCCACGTTCTCCTGCCAGATGGTTTTCGTCCAATCCAAGACTTGATTGGCCAGCCCCCACCGTCATTCCACCTGCTCCTTTTATACCACGGCCTTAAACACTATGTCTCTGCCCTACTCCCGAATCCCCATCTTTCCAGACCCTTAACGGGTTTTGAGCAACTATGCACTCTCCGCCCCGAACCCTCGCATTTACTGTCTCGGCTCTATGCCCTTCTGCTTGATGGTTGTGGGAACACTAAACCTTATTTTATGAGCCTTTTGGAGAGGGACCTTCGCTGTGACTTTACTGAAGCTGATTGGGATAATATATTGTCTGCCACCCATAAAGGGGCGATTTTGAGCACGATCCAGGAATGTAATTATAAATTGCTATCCAGGTGGTATAAAGTCCCTGCAGATCTTCTGAAATGTAAAACCAACAGAGGGCAGCATTCTGTGCGAAGATATATTAGCCATATGAGGCAGTGTGCTCATTTGCATTTATTCAAATAAAATATATTCCCATGATCCGCTGCAACAGTTAAATGTCTGCGAGTGCCCTCTGTTGGTTAGACACATTGAGTAGCCTTGTTCCATATGCTTGAAATCCAAAGTTATTATGCTACTCAATGTATAACCAATAGAGGGCAGCATTCTGCCTGAAGTTATAGTAAGTTATAATGCTAAGTTAAATGTTCGTACCAGCCTGTTGGTCGCTTGCACGGCCCTTTAACCTACGGATTTCTGCTCCCGTTATCCAATGCAGCATCGCAGGGGTTAAGACGAATGCACAAGTGTCTTTAAAAATAAATAATATTCCAATTGGAGGGACATCCAGCCCCCTCTTTCTTCTATGGGACAAGCATTAGATATATAAATGTGCAGAAGCCATTTTGACTTCTTAGTGGCAGCAGTTACAGTCTGATGGGAGTTGGAGTGTGAGACAGTGACAGCTAGCTTAGCAGTTGCTGAGATTGATGCTCATTACTCATATACCATACTGCAAATTAATGAATCATTTATTTCAGTGCAGAAAATGTGCTGTTGTGAGGTGATTGGAGAAGCTGTAGTGGCTACTGTAGTGTATGTATATAATTTATATATCACTTACAGGGACTGCAGCATGCCCCCCCAACTGTCCCGTTTTGGACAGAACAGTCCCGATTTTGGGACTCTGTCCCACAGTCCTGCCTATCCCTACCTCTGTCCCACATTGCAGGGGCAGAGGAAGGGTGAGGCGAGAGCGGTACTCACCTCAGGTGCAGTTGCGAGGTGATGCAGAGCTGCCCAATCAGCAGCTGTAGCCTGCAAGACTAGTTGGGAGATCACATTAGCGAGCATGAGGCCTGTCACTTCAGACCGAGCTTTACTGCTCCCTAATCAATTGCGCCGTAAAATAATGCAGAGCACAGGGAATGACATCGCACCCCCGCGCTATGAATCAATAGCCGGCATATAGTGATGAGGGAGCAGCATACCGGGGAACTTCTGGGCTCCGGCTTCCCGAAGCCTTCCCTTGTGGGACATGGCTAGGACTGTCCACTGAAGTCATCAGGCGGTCAAGTGATGCCAGGGGGGGATTCCCGCTGGCGGGAAATGCGTCAGCAGGAAACACCCCATTAAAAGGGAAAATGGGTGGGGAGCAAGGCGTGCCAAGACCCTGCTCCCATGAACCGGAGGATTTAGGTCTTGACTCGGAGAAGTGGTGGTTCACCCGGCAATCTCCAGGTCAAAAGTTCCTAGGTATGGGGGGCAGTAAAGCGCGGTCTGAAGTGATCAAAGGCCAGAAGAAAAAGGCATAGGTCAGAAAGGACGTTTCAAAGGTTAAGAGCAGCCCTTAAAAAATCTGGCATGAGAACTAGAAATCATGTTACAGGAGAGACAGGACAATGACATGAGAACCCGCGGACGCTGCTATTCCGTCACAGAGTATTAAAAAGTACCGCTACCAGCTTCACTTGCACAATGCTTTTTTCCTCTCCCACAGGCTTCATCAGAGATGCTGATAGGTTGCTTCCACAGAATAAAGTTTTATCTTCAAACTATAGGACTTCCTCAATTTGTCAACCAATCGGTATGTATTCTGATATAACACTTGAGACAATCAGGATTCAGGAGATCACATGAGGGAAGCCATCAATCAACTCAAGCACCCATATTGCTACAAGGCTTTGTCGGTTACGATATATCCTGTGCCATTCACCTGTCTGTATCTGCATAACTAGCATCAGTTAAAGAATGGTTGTGTGGGAATGAGTCTATATTAGACGTGTACCTGTGCACCAAAAATTATTAGACCAACATTTTAGTTTTGTTTTTAGTCATTTTGGTTTGGAGGAAATTCAGGGTTATTTTTTTTTTTCTTCAGAAACAAAATTAGTTGTTTTTACTGACCCTCTCTCCTTACTGTCTCAAACAGTCACTTCCCTGTCTATACATGTTCTTCTTTGCTTTCCTGTTGGGGGAGGTGTAATCCTCCCAATTAATCTCCCTCTCTCTCAGATGGGCATCCAGCCAAAGTTCAAAAGTCCCAGAGGTGCAGCAGGATACAATCTGGGGGCCACACATACATCTGTTTTATATAGTTAACTACTATTGTACTGTATATGTAATAGTGAGCTATATTTTAAGCTATGCCATTATATGTACATTTTACGTTGTTTTTTTCGAAATATAAATGTCATTATTGTCCTTTTTATCTCTTCGTTCCTTAGACTGTATATTAGAGGGTTCAGCATCGGGGTCACAATAGTATAACACACAGAAACCATTTTTTGTAAACCAAGGAATTGTCCTTCAGATGGAACCAGATAATTAAACATAATGGTCCCGTAAAATACACAGACCACAGTCAGGTGGGAGCTGCAGGTGGAGAAGGCCTTTTGTCTTCCAGCTGAGGTGGAGATCCGGAGAATGGCAAAAACAATGTTTATATAAGTTCCAGAGATAAAAATAAATGGTAAAAATATGAATGGGATAGAATTAAATACACTTACTATTTCATTAGCTGATGTGTCTGAACAAGAAAGGCTGAGAAGTGGAAGAAGGTCACAATAAAAATGGTAAATAATATT
Organism: Spea multiplicata; assembly: GCA_009364415.1. Classification (NCBI taxonomy): domain Eukaryota; kingdom Metazoa; phylum Chordata; class Amphibia; order Anura; family Pelobatidae; genus Spea; species Spea multiplicata. Next base: position 128,446 of record VKOC01001077.1, on the reverse strand, counting down.
GGACCCACAAAATGTCATCTTCTGCAGAAGAACAATATGTGGGAAAGCAAAGACTATTCCACATGCCCACGATATACTTGCAAGAAGAATACAAAGTTTAAGGTCCATAATGGTGGAATAACGCAATGGGTTGCAGATGGCCAAATATCGGTCATAGGACATCACGGTGAGGAGGAGACACTCATTAGCAGTAGATATGAAAAAAAAATAAAACTGCATAAAGCATCCAGACAGAGAAATAGCGCTTCCTTCTTTCAATATAATCTGCAGCATTTCAGGTACAATGGTTGTGGAGAGAATGATGTCGTTGAAGGACAGGTGGCTGAGGAAGAAGTACATCGGAGCTTTGATATGTTGACACGCGATGACCAGTAATATGATGGTGAAATTAGTAGATAATGTTGAAACATAACTTACTAGAAACAATAAGAAGAGTATGCTTTTAGTGTTGTGGGTGTTCTCAAATCCCAGGATCCAGAATTCTCTGACCATTGTCTTGTTCTTAATATAATCCAACTTTAAAGAAAAAAAAATACATGATAAAAAAAATCTCAGAAACAAATTTTTTAAATATTTATTTAGGCAGATGGCACAGCAATACTGTGGAAAATCACTGGCTTGCAGACTGAATGATTGGATTTCTCTCAAACATTTGGAGAAGCTCCTGCTAAGAAGGAAGGCGCAGGACCTCAAAAGTAGCCTGGTTCTTTGACTAATCATAGGTCCGTATTTCCATGCAGACTTAAATTCTCTTTGTCTCGTCTTTCTCTTTTGTCAAGACTATTGTCTTCAATTGCTAACTATAACAGGGTCAGATATTATCTTGAACAGCTCAAGTATTTTTGAAATGAAACAACATTATTTACATGTCAACAAGATCCTGTCTATAGATCTGTCTATAATGAATCTATGACTGTTGAATAGGCTGAATGCGCATCTCCTTTTCACCTGCATCCCTTCTCATTATATTTCTCTCATTAAATACACAATAAAGACAGATCATCTCTGCACAATGTTATATGCTACCAAGAAGGCATCTCCTAAGGTTAGTTGGATAAATCTTACCATGGTTGGCAAATGTAGAGACTCCAAATCCAAATGTCTTCTGGACAGGGATACCTTTGTTGAGCAGAACGTGAACGGGCTGATAATGAGCTCTTTTTTATGGCTCTCGGTGTTCTACTCATTACTTCAGGAATCCTCAAGAGGTCTCTTTGTATTTGGACTTTAATTGACTCCAAAGTCACAAGACAGCTAATTATTCTCAAGCAGATTTACAAGAAATGTTTTTCTAAATGTATTGTATATTTCTATAAAATTACATCAATAATTTGAATCTGGTCTATTTACAGGTAGAAAACTTGCATTTACTCCCGTAGACAACTACAAATTTACTGCAACTTTAAATGTGAGTTGCTAACCTACTCAATGAGTGATGGGAGTAATTAAAACATTTTTGGGGGAGATTATATATCCCTCTGCTAAAACATATAAGGGTTAAATATTTAAAAAGCCCTAGAGGAGACATGGACCCTCAACCATGTCTCCCCCCTAGCGCTATCCCGTTTACATTGAGATGGGGGGTTAAAATTGAAAGAGTGCCTCCTGGAGTCACTTTTGCCCCCCCCCCAACTTTCCAGCCATTAAGTTCAAAGGGGTTCAAAATAAATTATATTCCAATTGGAGGGACATCCAACCCCCTCATCCAGTCCTGCTTATCCCTACCTCTGTCCCGCATTGCAGGGGCAGAGGAAGGAAGAGGCGAGAGTGGTACTCACCTCAGGTGCAGCTGCAAGGTGACGCAGAGCTGCCCAATCAGCAGCTGTAGCCTGCAGGACTAGTTGGGAGATCACATTAGCGAGCATGAGGTCTGTCACTTCAGACCGAGCTTTACTGCTCCCTAATCAATTGCGCCGGAAAATAATGCAGAGCACAGGGAATGACACCGTACCCCCGCTCTCTGCATTAACAGCCGGCACATAGTGATGAGGGATCAGCATACCGGGGAACTTCTGGGCTCCAGCTTCCCGAAGCCTTCCATTGTGGGACGCGGCCAGGACTGCCCACTGACATCAGCAGACGGTCCTGTGACATCAGGGGGGGGGCGTTCCTGCTGATGGCAGCGGGAAACACCCCAATTAAAAGGGAAAATGGGCAGGGAGCAAGGTACGCCAAGACCCCGCTCCCGTGACCCGGAGGATTCGGGTCTTGACTCAGAGAAGCAATGGTTCAAACGGCAATCTCTGGGTCAAAAGTTCTTAGGTATGGGGGCAGTAAAGTGAGGTCTGAAGTGACAGACCTTGCACTCCCACTACAGGATGGAAGATGGAGGAATAAGGATGTAGGAAGAGGTAAGAGGGAAGAAAGGGGTATAAGGGCAGTGTATGTGTGTGTGTTTGTAAGCTTGTGTGTGTGAATGGGCAGGTGTGTGTAAGGGCAGTGTATTTGTATATGTGTGTGTAAGGGCTGTGTATGTGTATATGTGTATTTATGGGCAGGTGTGTGTAAAGGCAGTGTGTAAGAGTCCTGGGAGAAAGGCTAACTTTACCCTTTTTAAATTATAACTGGAAGAGTTGACTACCACCAGCATTATGGTTGACACCTGGCTGGCTGAGAATCATGGGAATTGTAGTTCACAGCAGGCATCTGCAGCTTTACTGTTGACTGCACTTTTCATGATGCTCAGCCAGCATCAGGAAGCTGTATGTCTGGCTGAGCCTCATGTGAACTGTAGTTAACACCAGATGATGTGACAGTTGTTAATTACAACTCTCACGATGCCTAGTCATGGTGGACACCTGGCTGGCTGAGCATCATGGGAATTGTAATTCACAGCTAACATCTGCAGCTTTATCTATTCTTAACTGCACTTCCCATGATGCTCAGTAGTATGTCTAGCTGAGCCTCACAGGAATTCATTCAATGTGTTGGGTATTTTTTGTGGTTTAAGTGTCAATGTAAGCGCGACATTTCAGTCTGTCTGCCAATGCCGGCCCTGTGCCCTGCTTCAGTTCCATCTTCTATCTTACTCTGAGGGATCAATTCCTTAAATATTATCTGTTAATTTTGAGGGCAAAATTCAGTGTCCTGTACGGTGGAGCTGGATATGTGTCAGTGTCTACCTACTCCCAGTGCCCTGCTTCTATTGCTGCTACTGCTGAGGAAGGACCAGCCACAGATGAGGCAGATGAGGGACCAGGAAAGGTGAGCTAAAAGAAAATGGAAGGAAGGCCCTTGATGCGTACGTTTGTAGGAATCCCTAAAGAAATGGGTCTTGAGGGTTTTTAAAAGATCAAAGGCCGAAAGAAAGAGGCATAGGTCAGAAAGGACGTTTCAAAGGTTAAGAGCAGCCCTTAAAAAATCTTGCATGAGAACTAGAAATCATGTTACAGGAGAGACAGGACAATGACATGAGAACCCGCGGACGCTGCTATTCCGTCACAGAGTATTAAAAAGTACCGCTACCAGCTTCACTTGCACAATTCTTTTTTCCTCTCCCACAGGCTTCATCAGAGATGCTGATAGGTTGCTTCCACAGAATAAAGTTTTGTCTTCAAGCTATAGGCTGAGGGAAGCCATCAATCAACTCAAGCCCCCATATTGCTACAAGGCTTTGCCAGTTACGATATATCCTGTGTCATTCATCAGTTAAAGAATGGTTGTGTGGGAATGAGTCTATATTAGACTTGTACCTGTGGACCAAATATTATTTGGACAAAGTTTTAGTTTTGTTTTTGGTCTATTCGTTTTTTGGACAATTTTGGCTCCCACCATTTTGGTTTGGAGGAAATTCAGGGTTATTTTTTTTTTTCTTCAGAGGCCTCTCTCAATGGGGGCCACAAATACATATAGTTTTATATAGTTAACTACTATTGTATATGTAATAGTGAGCTGTATTTTAAGCTATGCCATTATATGTACATTTTTCGTTGTTTTTTTAGAAATATAAATGTCATTATTGTCCTTTTTATCTCTTCGTTCCTTAGACTGTATATAAGAGGGTTCAGCATCGGGGTCACAATAGTATAACACACAGAAAACATTTTTTGTAAACCAAGGAATTGTCCTTCAGATGGAACCAGATAATTAAACATAATGGTCCCGTAAAATACACAGACCACAGTCAGGTGGGAGCTGCAGGTGGAGAAGGCCTTTTGTCTTCCAGCTGAGGTGGAGATCCGAAGAATGGCAAGAATGATGTTTATATAAGTTCCAGAGATAAAAATTAATGGAAGAAATAATAATGGGATAGAATTAAATACACTTACTATTTCATTAGCTGATGTGTCTGAACAAGAAAGGCTGAGAAGTGGAAGAAGGTCACAATAAAAATGGTAAATAATATTGGACCCACAAAATGTCATCTCCTGCAGAAGAACAATATGTGGTAAAGCAAACACTATTCCACATGCCCACGATATACTTGCAAGAAGAATACAAAGTTTAAGGTCCATGATGGTGGAATAACGCAATGGGTTACAGATGGCCAAATATCGATCGTAGGACATCACGGTGAGGAGGAAACATTCATTAATACCAGATAAAGAAATGAAGTAGAATTGGGTGAAGCATCTAGACAAAGAAGTAGCACACCCTTCTCTCAATATAATGTGGAGCATTTCAGGTACAATGGTTGTGGAGAGAAGGATGTCGTTGAAAGACAGATGGCTGAGGAAGAAGTACATCGGAGCGTTTAAATGGTGGTACGTGGAGACCAGTAAGATAATCATGAAATTAGTAGATAATGTTGAAACATAACTTACTAGAAACAATAAGAAGAGTATGCTTTTAGTGTTGTGGGTGTTCTCAAATCCCAGGATCCAGAATTCTCTGACCATTGTCTTGTTCTTAATATAATCCAACTTTAAAAAAAAACAAAACAAAAACATAATAAAAAATCTCAGAAATATGTTTTTTTTTAAAACAATTTGGCAGATGGCACAGCAATACTGTGGTAATATCAACGGTTTGCAGAGTGAATGATTGGATTTCTCGCAAACATTTGGAGAAGCTACTGCTAAGAAGGAAGCTGGAGCTACATGCGAGGACACTGGTGTATCAGTTTTGGGAAGGACTCAGAGTCTAGAAAAGTAGATTAAAATACACAATTTCCAACATTTTTCAAAATTATTTTCTATATAATTCATATTTCAGTACTTAATTTGTAATTAGTAATTTCATTTTGTAATTTGTTATCACTGATGCAGAAGTGATCAACGGAAATAGAGGTACATCCTATACTGTATAGGATTTTTAACAAGATTAACGTACATCTGTCTACAATCAAAGTCCCGCAAAACAAAATCTATGACTGTTGAATAGGCTGAATGCGCATCTCCTTTTCACCTGCATCCCTTCTCATTATATTTGTCTCATTAAACACACAATAAAGACAGATCATCTCTGCACAATGTTATATGCTACCAAGAAGGCATCTCTTAAGCTTAGTTGGATAAATCTTACCATGGTTGGCAAATGTAGAGACTCCAAATCCAAATGTCTTCTGGACAGTGATACTTTTGTTGAGCAGAACGTGTCCGGCTTGATAATGAGCTCTTTTTTATGGCTCTCGGTGTTCTACTGTCATAACTTCAAGAATCCTCAAGAGGTCTCTTTGTTTGGGACTTTAATTGACTCCAAAGTCACAAGACAGCTAATTATTCTCAAGCAGATTTACGAGAAATGTTTTTCTAAATGTATTGAATATTTTTTAAAAAATTACATCAATAATTTGAATCCGGTCTATTCATATTATTGTATTAACTTTAGAAAACAAGAGAAACGGATGCTATTTTTCAACCATTTTTCATCATCTATTCAATAGTCCATTCAATAAACTGTGAGTGCTTGAGAGTTGGCAACGATTGCTAGAGGGTGAGAAAGGGGTTTGGTAATTATCAATTCCTTCCCCCAGTTAATAAGGGCTGGAGACGCCATTTTTGTTTCAAAAATTATATTTTTTTTACTTTACTATAAGAAGTTTTCCGGAATACATTGCCATATCTTGCTACTTTATGATGATTCTCAAGCAACGCTAATTCTTCCTCTACTCTTTCACTATGATCAGGTGGGCTTTGTTAGAGGTAGACAGGCAACGGACAGTATCAGGAAGTTCGTGAACATGATCCACCACGCTCACACTACCCAACCCTACTGTCTCCTCTTAGCCCTGGATGCCTTCATTGAGGGTTCTTGGAAGTCATTCTAGCAGCTATATAGCAGCATTTATGGCCCTATATTACTTAAACCAAATCGCCTCATCATAGGGTGTGCTCCTCTACACCACGTTGTCCACTTCTGTTTAGAGGGTTCAAACACTAAATGATATTTGTCTTTTTTTGGCAGCATAGGAAAAAAGACTTTGGCAAATCTCTGCCGCTAAACCATTGGTCTGGTAATGGGGGTGTTTGTTGACATACAAATTGTCTTGTATCCCAGTGAAGTGTTTGCAGCTCTCCAGAAATACATAGGCATTTAATCTGGAAAAAAGGGGCTAAAGCTGAGCTATGGAAGGAGGAAGGTAATCACCTTGTGGCTTCTGGTGGTGCCTTTGGACTCCTTCAGTGCACTTTAAGAAGGGGTGTGTTGTGAGATTAATAAGGGGCAATACAGATGAGGAGAGACTTGTAAGTTCTGGCATGATTACTCTGACTCTGAAGTACTCTGAAGTGCCTTCCTATGGGCTATTCTATTTCATGTTTTTATTTTCAGGCCATTAGTTTGGAGGAGATTTTTTATACATAACTCCTCCTGGATAGAATGCTCCACAGTCTTGTTGGCTATGCTTCGGCCTCTGGTGTTACGTTTTGGCATACCTTTGGCATCAGGTGAAATGGAGAGGTCATATACCATATTCAGATTTGGGGGCATAGAGATCAACACAAACTGTGAGGTTTTCTGTCTGGTACATGTGGTCGGGGTTCGGAAGGTGTGTAAGGTTACCTTGTGTCAGTTGCAATCCCTGTTGGGAAAACTGAATTTTACGTGCAGTATTATACCCATTGGACAAGTTTTTTTGTAGGGGATTGAAGCCCTTCACGGTTTAATCAGTATAGATGGCTCTCTGGGTGACCACAACAGAGGATGTGTGGCATTTTTGTTCTTTGTAACTATTCTGTTTTTTAGGAAGCCACATAAAGTTTTTGGGTTTGGCAGGCGTTAACGTGATATAGCTTGGAATTTAGGTCACAAGGTAGGAGGCAGCCTGTGTCCTTTTCATTTGTTACCTACCCTACCAGTGGTAGGCGCTTGCAGGGTCTGGGATGTGGATGTTACTAATCTTGGTTCTTTTCCTGGATTTGGGGGACCAAAACAGATAAGGAGGGTAAGGGGTTTTTGATGATGTTGGAGGTGCTGAAACGATGTTCACAGTTTTGTTGTGACTATAAGACCCCTTGTGGGAGCGAATTGCCAAATTTTCCTTGTGCATGAAGGTGGGACTGCTTTGTCTCATTTTCACTTTGTTGTAGTTTTTCAGAGTGGTTTGGCAATATTAAAACCCAGGACCGTCTTTAATATGGGACAAAAGGGGCAGCTGCTTTGGGCCCAGTCACTTCTGGGGCCCATAACAGCTGTCCCTTGAGCCTCTAACAACCACGGTCACAAGTGTGACTGCTCTCACCACTCTAGGGTTGCCAGGGAGGCCCTGTGACCACTTCTGTACTGGCCCGTAGCTTATCCCTGTGTCGTTTGCACACTGTACATATGTATGTATGTATAAGTGTGTGATAGCATGGATGTGAATGTGTAAGTGGGGGCAAATATGGTACTGGTAGATTGTTTGGGTACATATGGCACAGGAACGCTGTTTGGGGGCAAAGATGGCACAGGCAAGCTTTTTGTGGACAAAGATCATGCAGACATGCTGTTTGGGAAAAAAGAAGGCAAGTCCAATGAGTCCAATCTGGGTGCTAGGCAAGTCCTACGTATGCAATCTGAGTTCCAGGGCAAGTTTGATGTGTGCAATTTGGGTGCTAGGGCTGGCCTTTGGGATCTGCAGCTTAGGGTTCCCATGTATTATTTATTTGATCAATATCATCAGTGCTCAGGTTGCCTGTGATTTATCAGTAGCTCTATACCTACAATGCTAGTAACAAAGTCATAAAATCCTTGAGCCACTGACTCAATCATAAGCCACTCTCCTTTCTGCCATCAGTTTCTTGTGGGGTGGAGAGAATAACACAAAAATTGCTAAATTAAAAAATACTTGCTAAATATACATCCATAAACTATGAAAACCAAGGAAAGGACCAAAATATAATGAGAGGATCAAAAGGGAGATAAAGCACAGGAAGGAGAGTAAGAGAAGAAGAGACTGTTCCATGCATCCTGCTCAGACCCAACAAGCCTTCCACCAGCTTCAAACAATATTTTCACACTAAAATATATCTGTGACTGACACAAGTTTAATCCAAGGATATATTTGATCATTGAAAGTCTAATGACCATTTGAGTTTTGTTTTTTTTTTGTAAATAAACAAGATTAAGTCAATCTCTTTGAATACCTCGGTGACTTCCATAGATTTCTAAAGATGAGTCAGATTGCAAGCTTTCAAGAGGGAGTCTTCTCCAGGTGTATTGCACCCCTACAATATGTGGTTATTCTTGTGTATTGGTTTATCTGATCAACCTTCAGAGGTTTAACTCCATATCACATATACTTATAATAATATAATTTAATATTTAATTAAAACTCTCAAAACCCTCACTATAACACGTTATAGAGCTGTATGATACATAGATATGACTTTAGTTTTTTGGGGGGAAGATACATTTCATTATCGCCCTTTTCATGGTTTCATTCCTTAGACTGTATATAAGAGGGTTTAGCATTGGGATCACAATAGTGTAACACACAGAAACAATTTTTTGTAAACCTAGGAATTGTCCTTCAGATGGAACCAGATAATTAAACACCAACGTCCCGTAATACATACAGACCACGGACAGGTGGGAGCTGCAGGTGGAGAAGGCTTTTTGTCTTCCTGTTGAGGTGGAGATCTGGAGGATGGTGACAATGATGTTTATATATGTTACAGAAATGAAAATAAAAGGTAGAAATAATATTGGGACAGAATTGACAGCATTCACAATTTCACTAGTTGAAGTGTCTGAACAAGAAAGTTTGAGAAGTGGAAGCAGGTCACAATAAAAATGGTTAATTATATTAGACCCACAAAATGTCATTTTGTTGAAAAGAACGATATGTGGTAAAGCAATAAGTATTCCACATACCCAAGATGAGCCTACAAGAAGAATACAAAGTTTAAGGTCCATGATGGTGGAATAACGCAATGGGTTACAGATGGCCAAATACCGGTCATAGGACATCACGGTGAGGAGGAAACATTCATTAATAGCCGATAAAGAAAAGAAATATAATTGAGTTAAACATCCAGACAGGGAAATAGAACTCCCTTCTCTCAAGATAATCTGAAGCATTTCAAGTTCAATGGAAGTGGTCAGAAGGATGTCGTTGAAAGACAGATGGCTGAGGAAGAAGTACATTGGAGCTTTCAAATGGTGGTACGTGGAGACCAATAAGATAATCATGAAATTAGTAGATAATGTTAAAATATAACTTATTAGAAACAAAAAGAAGAGTAGGATTTTAGTGTTGTGGGTGTTCTCAAATCCCAGGATCCAGAACTCTTTGAAAATTGTCTTGTTCTTAACATAATCCAACTTTAAAGAAAAAAATACATGATCTAAAAAACCTCTCAAAAACACATATTTAAAAATAGACATCGAAATTTGGTTAATTTTTTTTGGTACATGGCACAAAACAATACATTTACACATTGTCATTTGGCAGATGACTGATTTCTTCAAATCTGTATAGCAATACACACATGTGTAAGGTTGGAAGGGCTTGGTCTAGCTACCATTCCCATTTCCAAATGTTTTTATATATATATATATATATATATACCTTGTAACAAACAATGTATTCCTGGGTAATTAACAGAGCTACTTATTAGTAGATTAGTGGTCAACGGGAACAGAGGTCTAGAATCCGATGACAGATAAGAGTTATCTAGCCCCGCTGGTCTACTCGTGTTTCACCTGCAGGACCTCAAAACTTGGTTCTATGCCTTGTGTCGTGTTTAGGATATCCTTATTTATAACTTACATGCCAACAAGAACCAAAAAGTGTATCTAACATGTATCTGTTTAAAACGAATATCTGTCTGAAGGAGTCCAGCAAAACCAAAATACACATATTTCACACAAAAAAAGAAAAGATCATTTATGTACAATGTCATTTGCTATTCATAAAACATTGATAAATCCTACCATGGTTTGCCACTGTAGATAATCCAAATCTAAATCTGAATGTCTTCTAGACAGTGGTACTTTAGTTGAGCAGAAAGTGTCCAGGCTGGTAATGATCTACTTTTTATGGCTTTCAGTGTTCTATTTCCATGTTCAAGAATCCTCAAGCGGTCGCCTTTTGGTGATAGAATTGACTCCCAAAGACACAAGAGAGCTCATTATCCTCAAGCAATTTCAGAAGAAGTGTTTTCTCAAATGTATTCTGTATTTCCATTAGTGGTACAGGTCAATAATTTGAATTCAATCTTTTCATAGGTAGAAAACTACAATGGGACACTGGCCGCATGCTACATGATCCGAGCACTTGACAGCTCGTGGGTCATGCTAAGGGTTTAAAACATAATGTAACGTACCAATAAATAAAAGAGACGGACACCAACTGGATTTGAAAAGGCCACAGCTTTATTTATTATAAAAGCACTATGACACGTAAAAAACTTTATTTGAATTTGAACATACATAAGGTTGTAACATTGAAACCTCCATGACTTAGGGTCCCTCCACCCCTACTCACAACACTTCAACCCCATGGAGGTTACTACCACACCCCCTTAAGGATAAACCGACATCCTTTACCGACAGCTCCACCTCCGTCCGGGAGCTGTCACCAACTTTTGCCGTGCACCCCTACCACGAGCCGTAAACCGCACTAGCACGTGGCATAAGCACAACGGCCCCCTCATCCCTTGGGACCGTGCCCGTGGGAAAGCCCACCAAACGTGACAAAGAAACACGGTTTCCATACCTCGATGAGAAACCACCCAATTATAACCAGGTACCACGAATAAGTACCTAAAAACATCCAACTGGAACCTCAGTTCCCCGCCAACCAAAGTAAGTCGCACGACGTGCCCCACCAAAGGACACAAACCAAAAACAGCACACAAATAACAGGACGGGCGGGAGGGAAAACTTCTTTGCTGCTTTCAAAATTTAAAAGAGGAAGGCCACGACCCCTGGCCTTCCTTAAATAGCCAAGCGGGCACACACCCCCTTGATTAGCCTAGGGCCAATCTGAGGTCAAGCCTGACCCTTACATTCATCAAGGCCGGATCATGGGGCCCTTCCTGTTATTTTTGTGTCTCCGGGGCCTACTTGAGCAGAAAAATTACAGTGTAGCCAGGCGTATCCAGCTAAATGACCTAAATGTCATTAGGGCAGCTGCCGGACTTCAAGTACCAGGTCCGTCTGACCATCGCCAGTCCAACTCTGTGCTAAAATGTATCTACTAAGGATAGAACTTAAGAGAAAAGGAAGATATGCTTGTCTGTGATGAGAGAACTCTATTTCTTCTGTTGGAAATGCATTCTTATTTAGAGGTTGTCCACATCACAAGGAGTGTTGGCCATGCATTTGCCAAGATCAGAAGGGCATTAAATAAGTGGTAACACACAGTGATACCCTCAAGGGGGCATCTATCTTTGTAGCATAGATATCAGGGTACCATAAAGAGAAGTTTAAGGTTGTCCTGGGTTCCATATGCAGATGCTTCTGACTTTCATATCACCTTGCCTACTTTTGACCTCAACTTTCTGTATATGCAAATATGAGTTGGAATAGTAAATCTATGAGTTGGATGTTTGTCTATTTCATCCAGGTTTGTTGTGCAAAACTTGAAGAGATCTGAATATAATTTTGTTCTTCCAAATTGTAAATGTGTTATTCACTATGGGGTTGGTTGGCAACTTTTTGTTTCTGTTTAGCCTTCCTATTCATAGGATTAGCAGTACATGGATGAGACATATGACCTGGATTTCTATTCCTCCCCACCAAGTTCCCAGTGGGTCCATATGCCACAAGAGCCTAGCTGCATGGTGGTATTGTGATAGACGCCTTTGCTTACCTGGCAGTGCTGCCTGGCAGGAGATGGGTTGACACCACCAGTAAACAATACAAACATCCCTAGGTTAGGGATTGCTTTTACCTGTTGCTTTTGCCAATATATAACACAGATAAGGTTACAAGATGCCTCAAATTTCTACGGATTGTAACTTTTCTTCCTAGTTCCTTTATCATCGGAATTATTTTTCAGAATCCTTGTAAAGTCTAAACATGAATTAGACTTGTGCATTCATCTTCGGGCGAACATGAAAACGAACACGAAGAGTGCGTTTTCGTGTTCGTTCCGAAGACACGAAGAAGAGAAGACAGTGCCGGTAAAACGTAGGCGAAGACGAAGACTCACACACGAAGAATCTTCGTCTCCGTCTACTTATCTCCCTGGTCACTTCCCCATCTAGCCTACCTTATCGTCACGGCATCGCGGGAGTTGACTGAAGGGGAAATCAGAAGGTTCGTCGTTAGGGGTTACAGGGCAGTGTGAGTGAGCCTATTGGTCACCTGCAGGGTCTTCCTCTGGCATCAACCAACCACGGCCCTTTTAACTCCTGATTTCTGCTCCCGTTAACCCCTGCGATGCTGCGTTGGATAACGGGAGCAGAAATCCGTAGGGTAAAGGGCCGTGCAAGCGACCAATAGGCTCCCTTGCACGGCCCCTTACCACTAGTTGCTAGGCAGAAAAAAAAATAAAGCAACCTGGGACCCTGCTGCAACAGTTAAAAGTCCGTGCCAGCGACCAACAAAGTCGCTGGTACGGACATTTAACTGACACAGCAGGACACAATGCTGCCCTCTGTTGGTTTTACATTAAGTAGCATTGTTCCATATGCTTGAAATCCAAAGTTATTCTGCTACTCAATGTAAAGCCAATAGAGGGCAGCATTCTGTCCGAACATATATTACCCATATGTGGCAGTGTGTTCATTTGCATTTATTAATTATTTAAATAAAAGAGTCCGCACTCGCGGACATTAATTCTGTCGAACTTGCAAACTGTTTTTTTCTATTTATTTTGGGTGTTTTTTGTATTAAACTGTTAGACGAAAGGATCATGGGAATGTATTTTATTTGAATAAATGCAAATGAGCACACTGCCACATATGGCTAATATATCTTCGGACAGAATGCTGCCCTCTGTTGGTTTTACGTTGAGTAGCAGAATAACTTTCAAGCATATGCTGCTTAATGTAAAACCAACAGAGGGCAGCATTGTGTCCGAAGTTATAGTAAGCTATTTATACTAAGTTAAATGTCCGTACCGGTGACTTTGTTGGTCGCTGGCACGGACTTTTAAGTTAACTGGTGCAGCAGGGTCCCAGGTTGCTTTTTTTTTTCTGCCTAGCAACTAGTGGTAAGGGGCCGTGCGAGTGAGCCTATTGGTCGCTGGCACAGCCCTTTACCCTACAGATTTCTGCTCCCGTTATCCAACGCAGCATTGCAGGGGTTAACGGGAGCGGAAATCAGGAATTAAAAAGGCTGTGCAAGTGAGCCTATTGGTCACCTGCAGGGTCTTCCTCTGGCATCAACCAATTGTTTGATGCCAGAGTAAGACCCTGCAGGTGACCAATAGGCTCACTCACACTGCCCTGTAACCCCTGACGACGAACCTTCTGATTTCCACTTCAGTCAACTCCCGCGATGCTGTGAAGATAAGGTAAGTTAGATGGGGGAGGGACCGGGGAGATTAGTAGACGAAGGCGAAGATTCTTCGTGTGTGAGTCTTCGTCTTCGCCTACGTCTTCTCTTCTTCATGTCTTCGAAACGAACACGAAAACGCACTCTTCGTGTTCGTTTTCATGTTCGCCCAAAGACGAATGCACAAGTCTAAATTCAGGTGTATATATAATGCTGGTCAGATGATTTTTCTGACGATAGGAAATGCATCATGCAGGGCTCAACTTACAGCTATCCACACCTCATGCTTACATGACCTTGGCGTTGGTCATAACATTTCACCTTACTTAATCATGCTTATGAATGCTTCCAGGTTTACAACCCCATTGACAGCATGAAGGCAAAGACACTTGGTATTCTTGTATTGTATTCTTTCGATACATGTGGAACATCAGGACCACCTTCTGTTTTTTCAGGTTTTTGACCCAACGAGATTTTCATCTGAAAATACATCTGGCAGACACCCCTTTGCCTTCCTGCCCTTTTCGGCCGGGCCAAGGTAAGTCAATTAGAAGCATGTATTGTAAAACTCGAGAACGCTGGGGTTTCTACTTCTTCTCTGCAGCTATTGTACTTTATGCCAGAATGAGAGCGTGGTTAAAAACTGGCCGGAGTAATCCAGTCCATGCGATAAAAGACCCTGTGAGAGACTTGATCGCCTGTGACGTCAGCTACTGCAGAACGTAGACGCTTAACTGAGCCTCGGCTAAAGCGATATGGCAATACATTGTTATTGAACTGGCGCCGCATGAGCGTATGAATTATATAATTACATTTATGATCTGTTCATTCATGTCACATAGAATCTGATGGCAGATCAGACCCGTTTGGCCCATTTAGTCTGCCCATTTTTCCTTGGGCTTGTCTTAGATTCAGGATAGCTACATGCCTACCCCATGCATGTTTAAATTCCCTCACTGTACTAGCCTCTACCACTTCTGCTGGGAGGCTGTTTCACTTATCTACCACTCTCACCACTAGTGACCACTTTGTCCGTATATACATTTCATACGTGGCTGACCATTACTTGTCATGTAATGTTTCCCAGATAAAGCCTGTTATGTTTTCGCGCAGGAACTGCATCGGACAGAACTTTGCTATGAATGAGATGAAAGTGGCAGTGTCCCTGATCTTAAAGAGATTCAAGCTCTTACCTGATCCTGAAAATGAGCCACTCAAAGTCCGACAGGTGGTCTTACGCTCCCTTAATGGAATTCATGTCTACCTGAAGAAAGTAGAAGCTTGAGAAGAGGAAGTCTGTGGGAGATAAATATATTTTTATGCGATTCCCTGGATACAGACCTGAAATTTTATACATTTTGTTTATTTTTTTAGTATAATTTTTTTATGAAGTAATGAAAATCGCAAATTATTTTCTTATTTAATAACAAACAACAACTGGTGTATCTCAGTTCATCTAGTTGTAACAATTTGTATTATGCTGTGCTCTGTACTTGCAATTCCACCTATAGCCACTAGGGTGTGAAGCAAAATGGGCCACAAATGCACAGATTGACTGCATCCTCCCTGTGCTGCTTTTATAGGGTATTCTGTGTCATCCTTTCTGGCCGAAGATTCAAAGTATATGTCTGCTATACAAATTGTAATTTCCACACAGGCAAGATGAATTATATGATGTGGTTTCACAATGAAAATGTAAAAAAATGTTTTTTTTTTAAAAAAAAATACAAATGGTAAAAAATGTAAAACAAATCTGTCAATAAACGTGTATTATCCATAAAAAAAGGTTTTCCCCCCAAATGCTTGATTTCCATATTTCTGTATATTTTAATGCAAGATTTATTATGGTCATTTTTTTATTGTGAAAGTGAGAGAAACGGATTATTATTATTACTTATTGTGTTATATAGCGCAATCATATTCTGTAGCGCTGTGCAATGGGTAGACAGGGCATAGCAAGTAGTATATAACATAACAATTAGACTTACAGAAACAACAGGTGAGGAGGGCCCTGCTCAAAGAGCTTACAATCTATCAGCTGGTCTGCTTATTTTTAATACTCAAGATCTTTTTCATTATGGTATTATCCATAAAAAAGGTTTTTCCCCCCAAATGCTTAATTTCCATGTTTCTGTATATTTTAAGTTCCTCTACAAAAAAATATCCATTTAAAAATGGCAACAAAATAATTTATTTAGTTTGTGCTTTTTAAGAATAAATTACTATTATTAGCCAAAGAAGGCTTCGTGGTCCTCATCAGTCCCCGTTGGTATCCCACTTGACAGAGGAGAGCAAGAAGGTCCACGTCTGGTGCACCAAAGGACAGGCTATTAAGCAGCTGTCAGTCCTCAGCTGAGTTGTTTTCACGCTTATTTTATGGACCACTTTGGGCTCTTTTTTACAGCATAAAGCTCAGTCCAATTGTGCTCCTCCCTGCTCACTTGTGCCTAGAGACTTATGCCACCAACGAGCATACCTGGGAACTTGTGGCCTCCGGCTACCTGGAGCCGACCCTTGCGGGACTTGGCCAGGACTGCCTACTGACGGCAGGAAACATCCCCATTTAAAGGGGAAATAGGCGGGTAGGGGCATGTCAGGACCCCGTGACCCGGAGAATTCAGGTGTTTTTGCCGAGAGCTCATCCGGGAGTTCCCAGGTCTGCTGATGAGGATAATGACGGCTGAGATATACGTCTGGGGTTGTTGGTTTCCTCATACAGAGAATTTTTGTCTGGCGTTTTCTTCTATAGCAGCAGTGAGTTAAACTTCGTGTGGCTTCTGAGCAGAGATCTGCGCTCGTTGTTCTCTATTACAATAATGTGTAAAAAACCCCAAAACATATTATTTTCTTTAAAATCGTTTGCTCAGTCACTGAATACCAGACCTGCAAAAAGGAGCAAACTAGGCTGATGGGCAATGAACCCCTGGGCTGCTCCAGTGTTGACATTTTGGGGCCACTATCCAGAGCTTTTTTCGGGGGTTCTACTTGTAATTCCAAACATGTCCACCAGGGTCCACCAAGCGATTCCGACAGCGTTCACATCATTTTCTGCGCTCCTTTTTCTGTTTTGAACAGGACTGGTCAGTACATATTGAGCATGTTATCAGACACGGGTCTCTGGCTCCTTTATTACTGGGCCGATTGGCTGGATTTGGCTAGTAAAATTTCCTAAATAATAAAAATAATAATAATATATAAATAACAATTTAATTTACTTTTTTCTTTTTTATTATGAATACATTTATTAATTTTGAGGGTTTTGGTTATTTTGAATTTTCTCGAAGTCCCTACATTGTTTGCGGCCTTTCTGTAAAAAAAAGCCAAATATTAGTCGAGAGTTTAACTGTAAAAATTGTGTAAATTATTCTAAACTTAATTTGTTTTTCTCCAGCCTTATGTTGGAAAGATTGAAACGCTCCGTAGAAGACATCTCCGATTTCCCTTAAAACATTTTTTATTTTTAATTATTGTCTCACAAATGTTTTATTTTTAATTATTGTCTCACAATTTTTTTATTTTTAATTATTGTCTCACAATTTTTTTATTTTTAATTATTGTCTCACAAATTTTTATTTTTAATTATTGTCTCAAACTTTTTAGTGTCCCATTTTTTCCACACGGTGGAGTCAGGTTGACGGGGCGGCTGGGAGTGGTCATGGGTTTGCCATCAAGCACTAAACAGGTAGGAAATATAAACCCCAGTTGAATGAGTAACAGAATGACAAACGGCGCAGGACCATGGCTTCCAGTCTGTGGACGATCCTGACTTCTCCTTGGTCTTCTGTGACTCTCTATCAGGTTCTGCAATTAGTGGGTCTTATCTGCTTAGTGCTGCTGCTGCTGAAGACCATTACGCTCTATAACCGGTGGAGGAATCTGGCGTCAGCTTTTCGCAGCTTTCCTGGACCTCCTACCCACTGGCTGTACGGACATGTCAATCAGGTGAGTACCTGAGTACCGTTACCTCCATGCGCGACACCGTGAGTACTTCCTTAACAGGCTTGCAGCGATGTTCTGACCCTATTTTGGTGCAAAATTGGAACAATCGGCAAGAATGTTACGTTGGTTTAGTTTCCTTCGTGCAAAAACCTGGATTATTATTATTATTATTTATTGTTTTATATAGCGCCATCATATTCTGTAGCGCTGTGCAATAGGTAGACGGGACATACAAGTAGTATATAACATAACAATTAGACTTACAGAGACAACAGGTTAGGAGGGCCTGGCTCAAAGAGCTTACAATCTATTAGCTGGTCTGCTTATTTTTCCTGATTTTAATACTCAGATCTTAATCGTTCCTTGGTCTTGTCTTAGATTCAGGATCGCGTTATGCCTATCCCATGCATGTTTAATCCCCTCACTATATTAGCCTCTACCGCTTCTGCTGGGAGGCTGTTCCGTTTATCTACTGCCCTCTCAGTAAAATCCCAATTTCTAACATTTCTCCTCCGAAATAAACTTCCCTCCTGTACCTTGTTAAATCCCTTAAATGATTTTAACGTTTCTATCATGCCTTCTGTTACTTGGAGGAAAATAAAATTTCAAGCCGCATTGGTAGAATTGTGTAAATTGTTCTGATTATATCGGGTGTATACCTGCGGCAATAAGACGGGCTTTTCTTGTATACTAAACTTGATTTTCCAGTATTGGGAGGAGAATGGATGCTGTCAAGAGACTACAGAGGGGTTACGGTGCTTTCTTAGCCATTATTATTATTATTGTTATTATTATTTTATTATTATTGTTTTATATAGCGCCATCAAATTCGTACGCTGTACAATGTGTGGACAGGACACAACAAGTAGTATGTAACATAACAAATTGACTTACAGAGACAACAGGTGAGGAGGGCCCTACCATGGCAGTGATTCTTTCTTATAAAATAATAAAAACACATAAATTGTCCTTAAACTTATCAGATGTGTTGTACTCCGTAAACGGGGGGGCGGGATTCAAAATGATCCCAAAACCTATCGTTACTGCAGGGGCAGGAGATTATTCCAAACACCTGTTTAGTTTCTCCGGATTCCTGCGCAGATAACAAAGGTCAACCTCTACACCCATAAGTAATCTCGGGATCAGAAGGTCACCAGCCGCATAAGAGAATAACTACGTTCCTCAAAGTAAAAAGTTTTAGAAGCTGGAAGTCTGTCTCATAAAAAAGCAAAAAACAATTATTAAACTTCCTAATTGTTCTAAATTAAATTTGCTTCCTACTACCTAAGCCAAAATGTTGAGCTCGGGAAAGATCAAAAGTTACCATTATTCACACATTTGATTTTTAGTTTTTTTGATTGTTTTCTTAGTTTCACCGCGACGGCAAGGATCTGGACACTGGTAGCTGGTTGGATGGAAAAATATCCAAATGCGTTTCCGTTATGGGTTGGGAAATTTTTTGGTAATCTGGTTATTACGGACCCCGGAGTATGCCAAGGCTGTGTTCGGAAGATCAGGTAGGAAAGGGTTTTTTAAAAAAAAAAACCCAAAAAAACGTATATCCTGGTATAAGGAAATGCATTCTGAAACGAGCAGTTAATGGGTGGTCACATGACTTAGTGAGGTCTATTGCTCTATTCACTAAAGAGAGTGTTCTGGCTTTATTTTAACTATTTAAGGGCTGAGCTCGCCCTGTAGAATGGATAATCCAGTGGGTTAAAGGGACCTTGAAGAAATCTTGGTATTTACCTATACATTATACAGGGCCACCTAAGGTCTTCCTGCAGCAGAAGCTCACTGGGCTGGTCAGGGAAGATGAGAGAATCTCCGCAACCCACCCATGGCTTTTACTGCTCACAAAAATTGGGAAGCTCAGTGGGACAGCAGAAAACAGGACAGTTGGGAGGTATGCTGGTGTGCATAGTACACTGTGAGGCAATTGGACAGAAATATAAAATTATATATATTATATTATATTATAAGTATTATTAAACACTCATCCACAAACACCAGACAAGCCAGAAGGCTTGTTTTTCCCCCCCCCAGAAATTCCATGGTGCTGCCACAACCACATGGAATTCTGGGTAGGCACATGCAAATAAGGTCAACAATGATATATATAGATATATATATATATACCTCCTAATGCTCTTTGTGGTCTGGCGTTACCTGCATACATTGACCAATTAATCTAACTTCTAATTTTGCAGATCCCAAAACATCAACTGGTTACAGCTTCCTGGTTCCGTGGATCGGTGCGTACTTCATATTTACTTAGAATTAAGTATTGGAACCACACTACAGGTTTTTGAGATTTCTTCTGTTTAGTATTTCTCGATGGATTTCGAGCATGCGCCCATGCTCCTATCCCAAGCTTTAGATAGCAATGTGTATGGAGCACCCCATATCGTCTATACCATTTTTAGAAAGCATGGAAATGCAATCACCGGCTGCTCCCCAGCATCCTTACATCACACGACAGAATTATACAGATATAGAGCGGGAGGTTTCATGTAAAATGTTACCTATATGTTACCGATATTGAAATATTCTTCTGTTTTTCATTGATGTATTTTATTATCACGCCATCAAACATGTTTCCTTCCAGCTCTTATAAGAAGTGTTTTTCAATTTTTTTTTTAATTTATGTGTGTTTATTGTCAATGTTTGCAAAAAATGTATACTATGCTGTGCTGCACATTGCGGGGAATATAAGAAATATATATGAAAGGTAACCCATCTGTTAAAATACTTATGTACAAGAAGTTGATACATTTATTATTTTTCTTATATATATAATTTAGGAAATCTTTTTTTTCCCTCTCCGTTATGCAGGGAAGGGATTACTTATACTATCCGGGGACACCTGGTTCCAGCATCGCCGGCTGCTCACGCCGGGCTTCCACTACGACGTGCTGAAGCCTTACGTTAAGCTGATATCTGATTCTACAAAAGTCATGCTGGTAAGTGGCCACAACCCTTAAAAAGGATGCCTGAGCCAATTGGCAACAATCAGCAACTTCAAACAGGAGAGATAATTTAATAAGGAAGATCTATATTAAAGGTCCACTGCATCTGTTTATTAAGTTCAATAAACTTTAGATTGTAAGATCAAAACATTCCTAACACTTTGTTCCCTTCAGTTACTGATGAAATATTGGGGTTTTTTTGTTTAGTGGGCCGCCTATCCCTTTGAAACCATAAGCAAAATTTTACAAAAATCTAATAAAGGATCTCATACTCGTTTTGATACATTTCATGTCGTAGGATAAGTGGGATCATCTGTGCAATGGGGAGAGGTCCGTGGAGATGTTCCACCATGTTAGTTTGATGGCGCTAGACAGCATCATGAAATGTGCCTTCAGCTACAACAGCAACTGCCAGACAGACAGGTGAGTCTCGTCTTATAACGTGACATCTGAAGACGCCAACGTATGATGGTGAATTTAGTTGATGACTCAAGACAAGCTACCACAGAAATAATTTAGATAAACCTCTCCAAAAAAACAAACCTGCTAACTAGACGGATTATTTTTATTTTTTGGTTTTGCGTTTTGTTTGGAATCCTTAAATTTGGAAACATTCAAAACTATTTTTTCAATGGGGGGGAGGGGGGATCTCTGCCACCTCCTTGGGTTACCTTTCAGTTACAGCAACCGCTTGGTTGGTCTCAGGACACCCAGGAACAGCGGTAGATAGACGCATCCACCAGCATGCTATGGGACTGAGCTTCCCCAAAATCTGGACAATTTTCATGAATTAATCCCTCAGGAAGCTGATAGAGCTGCAGCAGCAGTGGTAGGGGACTGGGCAGGCACTGGCAGACAGATACACCCTGCCACATGGTATGGGATTGAAGGATGGTGATGGGGCTTCAGCAGGGCCGGTAGTTTATTTATCTTGTGCTCTACAAAAAAACATGACTGCCGGTAGTATAACCACATTACTGAAATAGTTATTTTTTTTTTTTTTTTTTTATCTTCTAATTTTAAAACAAGGAGCCCTAAAATAATCAATTATTAAATAATAAAAAAAGCTCCTACTGCAGTCCCAGCAGGACAATAAAATACACTTTTACTAGTTGCACATCTGCTACAACCCAACCCACCCCAGTCGATTTTCTGCATTTAGTCGTATACTAGATATTTTCTTTATCGTGCATTGGTTTTCAATTTGACGTGCATTTAATGTCCGTCTTGCAGTGAGAACTCTTACATTCGGGCTGTGTACGAACTCTCATATCTGATCCATCACCGAAGCCGCGTATTTCCATATCACAACAACCTACTTTATTATCTAAGCCCCCATGGGTTTCGTTTCCGGAAAGCTTGCAAGATAGCACATCAGCACACGGGTGAGCGAGGCTCAGATCTGCTTGTTACAATTAAGTCGTTGATACGCGACCATTACCATGCCTTAATTATTTGTATCAATCTTAGAATACCGAATGCTCATTATGTTTTTTTGCTATGTGTGAAAATAGTAGCAAACAGGAATGAGTAAGAGGTAGATTTTAGATGGTTTTCATCCAGTTGAGTTGACCTTTAAGTTGCCTAAACACTGGGCTTCTTGTTGAACAGACCCAAATGTTTTTCTGAGTACAAAGCTATTATGTCGCAGTCTTAAAGGGGAATTGTCACCAACACACCTTCTAGCATAACTCAATTCTGTGGCTTGCGCTACAATTGTTAACTTTTTTAATAAAAATTGAATTTGCGATCTAGAAAATGTTATCGAGCAAAGGAAAAAAATCTTGGAAAACAAGGAGGAACTGGAGAAAGTCAAGCAGAAGAGACATCTTGATTTTCTGGATATTCTTCTCTGTGCCAAGGTGAGACAAGACAGTGGGACTTCAATGTGGCTATTGGGAAAATAAAGAAAACATCTGTTATGTTGAAATAATATTTTAATACACACCATGGATTTTTATTTAATTATTTTATTTATTTTTTTAAGGATGAAAATGGTCAGCGTCTGTCTGATGAGGAATTGCGGGCAGAGGTGGACACCTTTATGTTTGAGGGACATGACACAACAACCAGTGGGATATCCTGGATCCTCTACAGCATGGCCACAAACCCCAAGCACCAGCAGAAATGTCGGGAAGAGATTAGAGAGATGTTAGGGGGTAGAGATACCATGGAATGGTGAGTAAACAAATTATAGCATTGGCAGGGGTCACACACAAACGCAACATATACACTGCCATACTAACACACAAACACTTACACGTAATCACTCATGCTATGGCACACTCCATCTCTCACCACTTACACATACATGCTCACAAACACTTACACAAACACTTACACATTCATGCTTGTACATACAAATGTTTTCACATAGACATTCATGCTCACATACACTTATACATAGACATTCATGCCCACATACACATTCATGCTCACATACATACAAACATTCCTGTTGCTTAACTCTACAATATCCGTGGAAACAGCAGACAAATTATCTAAAGATATGTTTTCTAGAGAGTCCAGCCCTCTCCCTACAGTCCTTAGACATAGGTGTAACTAAAGAAGGGTACCTTTAGGAAGACATTTTGCCTCGTATATTTAGAAAATATAATGGCAGCGAGGATACATATGTCACTCTATATACCCTTCATAACCCGCATTGTACTTAACACATTTTTACTGAACATTTATTAATTGTTTAATATCTAGGGAGGACCTGAGTAAGATGCCTTACACTACCATGTGCATCAAGGAAAGCCTCCGACTTTACCCTCCAGTGCCGATTATATCCAGGGAACTTGCGAAGCCAATCACATTTTATGATGGACGGTCATTACCTGCAGGTGAGTCCACGAGCTGGGCGACATTATTAATTGTGTAACTAAACAGGTTCTTATAGGGCATTCAACTTGTTACTGGAGTAACTTACAGTTTTATTGTGACCTCTGTACTGACCTTAGATATATAATATAAAATGTATTACATGTGTAGTTGTATTGGGAATAAGAGGTTTATGTCTGCTGTCAAACTTTATGGTTTGATGAGGGCAGTTAATTATTTATAGGTAGATCAGGGGCTGGTTATACTTCCAGATAGGGTAAAGGTTTGGGAGATGATGGGTCCGTTCACTTCAGACTGAAGCTGTTAAAAGATAACAAGACTGTAAATAAACAGAGGAAAAGAGTTTGACATAAAAAAAAAACCTCCATGCTTTTTCTGGCATTCGGCTTAAGGGTCACGGTCACATGAACAAAACGTATTAATGAGAACACTAACTAACTGGATGATGGGTTGACCTGGTATGTTTTAATTTTTAAATTGACAAACACTTTTTTGGGGTGATTCTGAATAGGAATAAAACATGACTTGAAAACCGTTATTTCAGTTATAAGTAGGCACGGCGTAATGTTTATATATGGTTGGATTTCAGTTTTAATATCAAGGGGACCTGGACACAATTTTATATTTAGTGGCTTAATGTTATTATGTCATTTATGTGTGTACGCCGTCTCTCTGTTCTTTTTCAGGCACTGTTGTTAGTTTACATATGTACTGTATTCACCGGAACCCTAGCATATGGAAGGATCCCGAGGTATTCTACACATTAATTTTTATTCACTTATAGAGATGCTAATTATATGTATTCCCCGGTGTAAAACGTTCACTTTTTACAGGTATTTGACCCACTCCGATTCTCCCCAGAAAATTCTTCCAACAGGCATTCGTATGCCTTTGTGCCATTTGCAGCAGGACCAAGGTAACGTGTAACCTTATGATGAGGACAGGGACTAGTTCTGCTTATATGCTTATATATATAAAATATGTATATATATATAATAAAAATGTGACGCTATTTTTACCGATTCTCTTAGAAACTGCATTGGGCAGAACTTTGCCATGAATGAAATGAAGGTGGCTGTAGCTCTGACGCTGAACCGATTTGAGTTGTCACCGGACCTCTCTCAGCCGCCTAAGAAAATTCCGCAGCTTATCTTGCGTTCCAAAAATGGTCTCCATTTGTTCCTGAAGAAAACTAGTTAAAATGATGACCCAACCGCTAACTTTGTTTATTTTTATGAAATTCTACTGTAATTACTATCCATAAAGAATTGTAGACTGTAAGCTCTTGCAAGCAGCGTATTATTACCTTTTGAAACATTCCAGTATGTCAACTGGTTATTAAAGGGAAATTTAATATCGCAGACATCCTCACCAAATACCGCTTAATATGCAGTCATAAAAGTGTTATTTGATCAATAAATTAACAAAACACGTACCTTATGGAGAAGCTGCAACTCTAAAGCTGCAGCAGAATGCCTTTTCCGTGGTCCAACATGTCACGCCTTGAAGCACCCGGTCAGTGGTATGAATGAACCACGTTCCCCCGAGTGAGCGAAGCAGCTTGCTGGCAGTAAGCACTCATCTGATTTAGTATGGGGGGGGTACGTGATGGAGGTGGAAGATATATGACTATATTCTCCCCGGCACTTCCACATATTTCATTCCTTTACATATTCCCCTTGCAAATAGCGGTTTATAGTATGGCCTACAAATTCAGAACCTTAGGGTGCGTCTGGACAATGGGCAGAGGCATTTACAGGAAATATGTATTGGTATTAAACACTCAAGAAAATCATTAAGAAACTATTACTTAAATAAGGCTTTCAGAATCATAGATAGATAACACCTCACACTCTACTACCGGCGGGTGCTTAAGTTCGCCTGCCATCATGTCATCATCCCTGTGTCCTAAAAGGCCCGGTAAGCATATGGAACTTCTATGTCACTGCAACCCGGAAATGTGGTTGTTTCCGCTGCCTTCCTCCGGCATGATAGAATATCCCTTTTGCACGGCGAGGTTTTTCCTGGTTCTGGGAGCCTTCAGACTCCCTACCAATCTCCCTGAAGCCCATTTTCCAAACTTGGGACCTCTGTGTACGTGGGGAGTGCAAGGAACATGGCCTATAGACCAGGGTTATATATATATATATATATATATAGTTCAAATTTGAATGAGGGTGGGAGTCGGCATGGCCATGGTACACTATAGTGATTATAGTCACCTATGGAAGATGTTTTTTCTATAAGTATTCCCAGTCAAAATTGACATTTTAATTATATTAATATTATACTATATATATATATACACATACATACAGTATATATACGGTAAACATAGTATTTTGTATAAATATAAAGATATAATTATATAAATATATTTTCATGGCTGCATAGTCTCAGCAATTAGCTAGATTATCCATGCCCTAATTCTCCTCTGTCTCCTTTCTCGCCCCTTTCCCAGCCTCCGATCTCATGCGTTGGACGTTGTCCTCCTAGGCTGTCTCTTCCGGGCAGGTGCCTCTCCTTGTCATAAACAAATATATTTTATCTGTGTGCATTCTATGGCTCGGCTCAGACGATCCGGCCGCCGTTTGAGGGCAGGAGCAGTCTGTGTTTGTTGATATGGCAGGGTCTCTTCTGGTTGCCCTGCTTTCTCTGAATATATCTCAGCTCTGTCAATGGACCGGTTGGCTCGTCTTCTTGTTGCTGGTTTACAAAGCGTCTAAGCTTTACCTGAAGCACAGGCAGCTGGTCTCAGCCTACGGTCCTTTCCAAGGACCTAAGACCCACTGGCTCTATGGAAATGCCCATGAGGTAAGGCACGTAAGGCTCATCATCATAATATCTAAACTCATACAAGTAACAAAAACAGAATATTGCTGTAAGGGTCCCCAAAAAGCAGTTGGGACCAATGGGAGCTTAAAATCTTACGTCAGTCTACAACTTGAGGAATGGACTTTAGTTAGTTAATTATCAGTCTGTTAGTTTACATATGAAGCGGGCAGCTAATGGTACAATTATCTTTATTATCAGATATATCGTTAAATACAGAAGAAAACAAATAACTTTCTATTAATGAACAAGGATTGTTAGTGAACTAATAAATTTGCCTCTTTTTTTCTGGTTTACTCGACATGCTTACTTTATATAGATTGTATTTTTTCTGGTAATGCTAATATATTGTCTTTATTTTACATATAGTGATATGTGTGAGTGATTTTTCCCAATCTAAATAATTCATGTACGTTCACACGGAATAACAATAATAATAATATTAATAATAGCAAGGCAGCCAGCTACATTGAGTTTATTCCAGGGATAGCATCATATGACAGCATAAAGAAGATTTGTCTTTACCTTCTGCTTCACCCAGTGTTCTACCACAAATACTTTGTGTTATCTAATCAATTTATTGCGCTTCTAGATCTGGAGGATATGTGGGCTAAGTTATCAGATACGGTCTACTTATTTATTGCATTTGAAGTTTGGTCTGATAATCTCTGGATACAGTTCTTTGCTGATGAACACATGACAATATGACAATTGTGTTAATGCACATGTATAATGACAAGGTCATGTTGCAATAGCATGCAATATATGCCCACGCCTTCCACCTGAAGAAGCTGAGCGTCCCATTGTAAACCAACTAGAAAGTCCAGAACTATCATGAAAAGTATCAGTGGAAAAAAGTGAAAACATTTTCTTTGGAGTTGCCCTTTTAGACTGTTAAAGGACTTCATTTTCACAAATCACCATTTCCACGTTCCTAAAAAATGCTGGGACAGCAACCTCCAAGGTTCATCTCACTGTGACATTTTCCAAGTGTTTGGTTTGCTCGCCAGATAAAGCAACCAAAATGCACTTTTCATTCAGTAACATCTAAACATGTTTACACGTATGACTTATTTCTATCACATATTAGTTTTTGTGATACATGTCTAGTATAATTACATGTAATATTTCATTGATATCTTTAGAAAATAATATCATTAGTTTGTTACTCACAAATTTGAGGAATGTTTGTTTTAAGAGGCAAGTGACAATGCATTTGCCCCCTCCTTATGACATATTTTTGCTTTTTATTAATAGCATTTACTTGGATTGAGAAGTTTTATAAATGTCCCCCTCCCCCACTATATTGGTGTAAGAGACCACATTTCAGGCCTGTAGGACTTTGTCATCCTTCTCCATCCACTTTCCAAACATCTAAACCATTTCTAAAGACACTTTGTATTCCCATGTCCAAACATCCTTAGGTGCAGTTTTTGACCACCAATGACCACAGACAGCACTGGCATATCAAACGATACGTCCAAATACACATAAGAGTAACGTGTTTGAGCACCAGATGAAGTGTGCTGTGTCTTTTTGTACAGTTCCACGGGGATGGGAAGGACTTAGACATTTTGTCCGGTTATGCTGAGCGATACCCATATGCCTACCCGCTGTGGCTGGGAAATTTCTTCGCTTCACTCACAATCTGCCACCCTGATTACGCAAAAGCCATTCTGTCAAGACAGGGTAAGAATATCGTCAGCTACAGTGTTTTTGGAGTAGATATTAGACATGTGCAAATGGCCCAAAAACAACTCGGGCACATTTGTTGGTTCGTTTTTGGCCCATTTGTTTTTGGGCAACAAATTCAGTTCTTTGGGGAGGACATTTTTTAATTCAAGAACGAAATTCCTTGCCCCAAGCCCACATTCACTCTCTCACACTCTCATTCTTGTTCACTCTTCGCATCTTCCTGTTCTTTAGCTTCTCTCCTTTATCTTTTTGTCATCTCTGCTGACAAAACCTGGCAAGAACTTCCGCCAAATTGGCGGCGCTTCTGGTTATACCCTCTCCCCGATCCATCATCAAAATGAAGGTCAACTTCCGCCCAAATCGCGCACTTCCCTAATGACCTCATCCCGGTTTTGGTTTTTTCTGCTGCGTGGTTTTGTCCACTGAACTAATCTTTGTGGCTTCGTACAAATTGCCAAGTTTGCCAAAATTCGGTAAATTTGCAATTTGAACAAATCTGAATGCTCACGTCTAGTAGTTATCACATGTTTACTGCTGCTTGTGAGGCTCAGATTTTTTCAGACTTGTGTTATTTAGAATAAATCTGCTTGTCTATCACACCTGGTTGGCGGACAGATACTTGACAGGCCAGTTTTAGAGATACTGCAGGTAACCCTTCCATTTAGAAGTACTGACCCTGAGACGGTCCTAGTCCTTTAAGCCCATCCCAATATATTTGTGACGTTAATTTATTAATTTAATCTTCACTACCTGTTATCGGAAGGTAAAATATGAGAGCAGGATAAAGAATCATTTTACTAAGCCTTGGCATTATGTCACACTATTCTCATATTTACGATGTTGTGTCCTTACAGATCCAAAGGATAATTTTGGCTACTATTTTATTACACCATGGATTGGTACGTAACACCATATATCAATTACACCAAGCTCCTTCCATCAGTAATCTAGAAAGTTGTCCTCAAATTGCTTTTTTTAAAATCTTTCTATATTTTTAGTTAGTTCTGCTAAACGTGCTTAATATTCTGCTACGGCTAGGTTTAAATATTAGGAATCAGAAGGTAGGCGATATATTTTTTAAAGTTTTATTTTCTAGGTGTACCTAAAAAAAAGGTATTATACTTTATTTCCTATTAGGCTATTATTACCTAATTTAATATTAAGTCATATTACACTATTTTTTTCTTTTACCCAAAAGTAGTTAAAGTACTTTGAATATTAAGATTTGTGATACATTTTAGTGATTGTACGATAAGGTAGAACCTAGAGGCATTTTACTGAGTCTATGTTCTGTATATTATTTAGGGAAAGGGCTGTTGGTCCTGGCCGGACAGAAGTGGTTCCAGCACCGGCGGCTGCTGACTCCCGGGTTTCACTACGATGTGCTGAAGCCGTATGTCGGGCTGATGTCAGAGTGCACCAGGGTCATGCTGGTAACAAGAAAATAATAAAGAGAACTCTCGCACAATGTGATCTATAGTTATTAGCAGTTAGAGAAGCGTACATGACTCGCCAGCAGTCTTATGCCACTCGCCAGCATGCACATGCTCTGAGATCAGGTTGCATGAGAATCTTAGCAGTCAATGGCAATTTTTTTTCTGCAAATTAGCGAGTCAGCGGCCCAAGTTGAATTTTGAGAACTTTGACTCAACTAACAATTCAATATTTAGTGAATCAGTCCCTAAATGCTGATCTTAATTAATTTGCAAGTCGCAATCAGTCTATTTTTGATGAACTATGTTCTTCTCTACCTGTTTTCTCGTTGTTTTAGGATAAATGGGAGAGATTGGTCCCAGATCAGAAGCCAGTAGAGCTTTTCCACCATGTCAGCCTGATGACTCTGGACACCATCATGAAATGTGCCTTCAGTTATCAGAGCAACTGCCAGCATAACAGGTTTGTCAGCCTCCTATATTATAATGTATTTAATTTGCTAATCCGACAAACCAATGTCATGTTTCTATTGAAAGCACGTCTATATTAAAAGTCAAGCGAAAGTATGATTGTAATCCATCAAGCAGTAGATCTTAGTCAATGAATGCTCAACTTGGGCAGTTTTCATGAAAAATATTAAATCTGAAGCAATCATCTTACATTATTATTCCTCTGATATTCCTACTGATCGGTACAACATGACATTATCATCACGTTATCCTAAAGCTGCCACAACAAGAGGACATAGTCTTAAATTAGACGGGCAAAGGTTTTAAAAGTAATATCAGGAAATATTACTTTACTTAGTGGATGCGTGAAATAGCCTTACAGCAGAGGTGGTAGAAGTTGGTACAGTCAAGGGCTTACAGCTAAGGAAATGATTGCGAAATTGGGCAGACTAGATGGGCTGAATGGTTCTTATCTGCCGACACATTCAATGCTTCTGTATTCAAACTGACTTATGAATAATTATTAAATGCTTTCCTTTATCTGCTCTTTTTTGCAGTGAAAATGCCTATATAAAAGCCGTTTATGACCTCAGCTACTTGGCGGATTATCGGTTCTGTTGCTTGCCATATCACAATGATCTCATTTTCTACCTAAGTCCTCATGGATTTCGCTTTCGGAGAGCTCTGAAAGTAGCTCATGAACACACGGGTAACGTTGCTAATTTTTGCTTAAATGAACAGTTATGTGGCCAATAATCTAACAAGAGCAACTTGGCCTCCTCACCATAACAAATAATGGAATATCCCTGATTAGATTATTGCTCCGTTCTGTAATTGTGATAAAAGCGTCTGGAATAGAATATGCCAGGAACTTCACAATGTCTTTCACTTTATGGCCCTAATCAGAAAATGTAAAAGAAGAAGACATAATATTCCATTTGGAAAATATCAAAAAAGGGGTCTTTACCCTAAATATCTTTTAAAAAAAGAAATCGATAGATTAGCAGGTAATTGTAATTTGTGTTTCATTTAATACCATAATAACCTGGGAAAAATATGCTGTTTTATTAACTGCAGTCACCAAAAAAGTGCTTATTTCACTGAAAGGAATATAACATTTTTTGAGCACATGAATGAGAAGAATGCAAACTCAGCAATGTCATTGGCAATGGGGGGCCCAAAATAAAAGAGGTATTATAGAGTTAAAATGTGTTTAATTTATGTTTAAAAAACAGATATCTATAATACGTTAGTATTTATTGTAAATCATTTAATATATTTTATTGATTTGATGATTCATTGATTGGTTGATTTCGAGGGGATAGAAAACACAATAATAAAGTGTATGAATGAACCAGATTCCTAGGTTTTGATCTTTAGTGCTGTTTATTTATATTACCGTAATTCCTACCAGATAAAGTAATTAAAGAAAGAAAAGAATCTCTTAAACAGGACACCGAGCTCGAGAAAATCCTCCAGAAGAGACACTTGGATTTTCTGGATATCCTGCTATGTGCTAAGGTGAGGAGTTCTCATAACCTCCATTCTCATAATCATGGTGCGTACTCATGATTTATAGTTGGCTTAATGATTTTATTTTATATATTATTTCTACACTGTAGGGAAAAGCTTGGAAAATGTTAAATTTTTAATGATTGTGAGCACAAATGTGTAGGAGCGCTGCCTTTCAACGTGAGGCTTATATGTTATGGGACTTCATAAACTCATTCATTAACACAAACAAAAGAATAAAAGGAGAGCCACAAAATTCTCTGTGCTATGAATGTCAATACAAGGCTAAAGAAACATTTTAAATTCAATAGGATGAAAATGGTCAGGGTCTGTCGGATGAGGACCTGCGAGCAGAAGTGGACACCTTCATGTTTGAGGGACACGATACTACGGCCAGCGGGATCTCCTGGATCCTATACTGTTTGGCCAAACACCCCGAGCACCAGCAGAGGTGCAGAGAGGAGATCAGAGAAGTCCTAGGAGACAGAGACATTGTGGAATGGTGAGAACCTACATGTTTGTATCTCATTGCTTTCATTACATTATCACCGTTCTAGTTCAAGAAGAATCATAAAGGACACATGAAACGACATCATTGGAGAAAAGGGGTCATACTAAAAGGGAACTTTTCACGACCCGGATACAGACCAAACGTCTCTCTTTAGTGGGGACAATCCCGGCTTGGGGCCCACATCTCTTTGTCCTTCTTTATTCCCTCATACTTTTCTTGGAGCTTGAATGTTTGCATCAATAATGTGTATATAAACAGCGGAAAATGTTTTACCTATAGGTGCCTTATTCAGGAATGGTAATAGCTATTGCATGAAAATGGCTAGTAAAGCCGTGCCTCCAAGCCACACTTCTAACGACACCCCCCAAAAACAATAGCATAGCTCTGTAGCCATTTGAACTGTAGAGAGGTATTCATTCATACACATTTATAATACCCTTTTATTCTCCCTATACAAGGGACGATCTGGGGAAAATGCCCTACACCTCTATGTGCATTAAGGAGAGCTTGCGGCTCTATCCTCCAGTTCCAGGGGTGGCTCGTGAGCTCAGCCAACCAATCACATTCTGCGACGGGCGAACTCTCCCAAAAGGTATTTGAAATTAGATCATAAGTTGAAGTAGACATCAGAACAAATGTGTCTTTAAATAATATGATGTCAAAAGCTTCCGAATCAATCAAAACTCACTGCCTGGTCTCGGTTGCTGGCCTGGAATCCTCATGTAAAGCTAAACGGTGTCTTGACTGAATTAAATCACTGGTAGGCCTTGGGCAGAACTTTTAAATAGTTGGGCCTTCTTTACGAATCACAATTATTTTTACTATCAATATATTTCTTTATTAACCCTTTAATGACAAAGCCCGTACATGTACGGGCTCAAAATGCATTGTTTTCAATGGGTTTAGGGACCGCCCATTGTCCTTAAGGGGTTAAAAAAAAACACCCTGTGGTCGGAGCCCATGTAGCCTCCCAGGGTACATGATGATGCACGTTGCTTAATAAAGTCTTTACCTCTCGCAGGCGCTGATGTACTTCTGAGTATATATTGCATGAATAGATGTTCCAGCATATGGGAGGCTCCAGAGGTAAGATGTTTCTTTGGCGTTTATTCACTAAAGAGTTAGCATGATGTCATGGTTTCAACCCATCGACTTCATTATGCATTATGAAGAGCCAATGAAAGTAATTTATCCTTGCAGGAAGAGCTAGGTTGGCCCTGAATAATGTATAGTTAAATCAGTGAGATTTCTTCAGTCTTCTCACACATTGAATTATACATAACATACACCATCTCGGCCCTTCTTGCAGAAGTTGCTTGCCAGTGTTTGCCCTTCATAATGAATACAACCACAACTCTCTTGCAAACTCTCCCTTTAGTGAATAAATTGCTTTTTCTTTTCTTTTGGGCACCAGCAGTAACAAAAAAATGGTGGCAAATGGAGGTTTTTGGAAATATACATATCTTGTCTTATAAATTGAATTGTATATGCTCTTGTTACAAAAAACTATTCTTTAAAAAAATCTTAAAAAAAACACAATATTCTCAGAAGTACATCAGCGCCTGCGAGAGGTTACAAACTATATATATATATATTTATGTCCTATGTTAATTTTGACTGTAAGCTGCATAGGGCAGGGACCTTTTGTATTCATAACAATTGGATCCCAGTCATAGTGTCTGTATGACTGCTGCACCTGAACTGCCTCTTTAATACACTGTAAAGCTCCAGGAACATCTCTTAGTGCTAATTAATGAAAAATATACAATCACGCGCACGATACTGATGTTGAACAAACAACTTATCTTTTGCTTTTTTATAGGTTTTTGATCCTTTGAGATTTTCTCCAGAAAATTCATCTAATAGACATTCACATGCCTTTCTGCCCTTTTCAGCTGGATCAAGGTAATAATGGTCTATCTATCTATCTATCTATCTATCTATCTATCTATCTATCTAATATATCTAATATCTATTATCTATCATATATCACCTATTATCTATCTATCTATCTATCTATCTATCTATCTATCGATCATCTATCGGCAATGTAACTTGGAAATCCTCAGGTTGGCTCACCTGAAGTTCCCAGAAACCAGGGTTTTTTCCCCTCCTGCTCCATATTGAAGCCGGCAGAGGCGGGTTAAGGGGGTAGCGGCTGTTGTGCATTGGGACCCTACTAGCCCCCATTACATCATAGGAAGTCTAATCACGAGTTAGTTTGCAGGAGCATTTGGAAATTAGAACGCCATGATATCACTGTGCATTATGATGGCAAAACCTGTGCTGAATGAAAAGCTGAGTTGGCCATGTCACAGCTAGATCAGCATGGAGAGATTAAGAAATTTCCCACATTGAGTTGAGTAGACATTAAGCAGGGCCAATTCAGGTCTCCAAAGAAGGTGGAGAGTTGGCAGTGGCCATTGTCCTCACTTGTAAAATAAATTGCTCTCCTGGAGATCTGGTCATCAGCTTTGATGTGGGGCAAACCTGGACTATTCCCAGGTATGATGGCCAACCGGTCATTAAAGTCCTGGTGCGTGCCGGTAATAAGTAGTACAAAAGTACAAAGCAGTTTCTGGCTGGTAATTGGAACTATAAGAAGATCACGCAAAAAATGCAATTCTATCTGCTCTGCCCTATTTCACTTATAATCGGAAGAATTAATAAATTCATTTTTTTTGTCTTTACAGGAACTGTATTGGCCAGAATTTTGCCATGAACGAGATGAAAGTGGCCGTAGCGTTGACCTTGCAGAGATACGAGCTGAGTCCAGACCCTGACAATGAACCCCTATTGCGTCCTCAGCTAGTGTTACGCTCCGTGAACGGAATCCACCTCAATTTAAGGAAAGTAGAAAGAATGGGCAGAAAAGAGTGAGAAGAACACGGGCATAAGTCTTCTACGAATATTCGGCCTGAAATTCTAATGTATAATTGTATCAACAAGTTGAATAAATATTTCGTTTTAAAGGTGCTAGAAATACAAATTAAACTTTCTGTGCTATGTAAAACTATGTTTTTTGTTTGTTTGCCTTTTTGTTTGTTTACTTAATAAATAAGTCATTTCAAGTGGAAAGTATTAAATATGTAGTATATAAATGTACTGTAGGTTTTGGGAAAGTGACTAATCCACTTAAAAAAAAGCATTCTTACACAAACTGATAAAACGCTACTGAATGAAAATGGAAATATCACGGCAATAATAATAATAATAACAATATGTGTTAATAACGCAAACATTGTGCAACGAACAGAAGAATAAAGCAAGAGAACACAGATGATGACATAATCAAACACGTTCCCACGCGGCGAATCTAAACATTTTACTTGGATTAAATAAAAAAATGTTAATTCCAACATCTCAATAACTGATCTTATCGTCACGCTTCACAGGGTGATTTTGACGGATAATTTGCATGTCACTGTGACAGTGGGGACAAACATTAGCAAACTGAAGAACTTGGGTAATTAATCCCTTTTGGCTTTCTGTGTAAAGATTTAATATCCTCTTACCAAGAAGTCGACATTCCAATAAAAGCTGACTTTTGGGGGGGAAAATCTCAGAAAAATGCTCACCGTTATCACAGTATAGCTCTTTAAATTGCATGCTGTCAATGATGACCTACTGGGAAAGCACCTGTAGCCATCTCGCACCAGGTGATCCACGTGGACCCATAGGCACAGGAGAAGAGAGATCTGTACCCAGCTAGCTTGACACCCAGCAGAAAAGCCCC
Organism: Spea multiplicata; assembly: GCA_009364415.1. NCBI lineage: Eukaryota > Metazoa > Chordata > Amphibia > Anura > Pelobatidae > Spea > Spea multiplicata. The sequence continues at coordinate 92,713 of VKOC01001077.1, read as the reverse complement.
TGCACTTTAAGAGCAGCGGCCGCCTGATGTCTGGATATGCGCGGCTGCGCCCTATGCTTTTATGCTCACATAGTGTATAAATATATATTAGTTATGCTGTTTAATTAATAAACACATTTTTTGCCATTTTGTGTATATGGTATTGTGTCTTTTTAGGGCTCTAGAACCCTGTGATTCCCAGCACACATTCTGAGCTTCCTGAAAAGAGGGACATCAGGGGAGGGAAAAAATGTAAAGGAATGAATGATTAAGTAATTAACATTACATTTGGTGTCTGATGAAAGGTTTTAGTAACGTCTCTGCCCTGCCCAGTATCTGGCTGTAAGACCCAGGCTTCCCCTCCCCCCTACTAATTATGCTCTCCACCTCCAGGTTATTATTGTATGTCTCTATCCCGGAAAAGAAGCCGCTCTTACATCTACAGCCGTACGCTCCAAGCCATTATATAAGCAGCCTACCATTCAGAGGCGCTGGGCATTCAGTGCCCATCATTATCATGGCATCTTATGGGCTGCTGGACCTGCTTTCACTGAATATACCCCAGCTCTGCCAGTGGGCTGGCTGGCTCTGCCTCCTCTTACTCCTTTCCCAAGCCTACAAGCTTTACTTGAAGCGAAAAGAACTGATCGACCAACTCCGGCAATTTCCAGGTCCTAAGACGCACTGGCTCTACGGGAATGCCCACGAGGTAAGACGTACGTGCCCCCCGTAAAGATGCTGTTCCACCTATTCTGCTGAATAGAGCAACTTTGTAACTAAATACGGCATTAGAAACATTTTTCCTAATATTGCTGTCTAACCAAACACTTCCGAGGAATAATTATTTAACAAAGTAACATTTTCTCAAGGAACGCTTCGCTGCCAGCCATCTGACACACAGATAGAGCTCTGTTGGCTGGAAGGTCTTTGTTGCCATAGCAGCACAAAATCACTTTATGTGATTAAACCGTTTTCCAAAAAGAATTAAAAAACAAATGTAATATATTGAAGATTGTGTGACGGCTTTAATGGATATATATGACGGGGGAACTAAATGGGACACAGAACATGGTACAGTAATTGTATTTCCTTAGCAGGATTCTATTTTGGTGGCTCAGCTAATACCCGAGTAACCTTCGTCCAAAGATCTTGATTCTTGGAGGTGCATCACAGAATGCGAAATGGGTCTCTCTATACTGGCTGTATCTTGCTATCCATATCCCTATAGAAAAAAATGGGTTAAAATAGAACATATTGAGTTAAAAGGAGGTGTAGCTACCTTAGGTACAAACGTCACTTGAGTTTACAAAGCAGAATGTTTGGCTCACCTCTTACCTTCATCGACAGTAACGTGAAATAACCGCACATAACCCTCGTTAATGATCACCCATAGCCCTGAATACCGTTCAACACGACAAACATTCTTCATTTTGGCTCGTATGACATGTCTTTGACATATTAGTACTTTTATAGAAATGCTGTGTTCCGTTATAAGCTAGAATGTCCGTTTTCCTCTTATTCCAATCTAGTATTATTTAGGAAGCCACGGGTAACAGAAGAGGAAAGTACGGATCCAAGCAGATTACTTTATAGTTTATCTAACTAGACACACAAATAAACTCAATTTACAAAACCGTCCATGCAAGAACATCCAATTATTTATTCTAGACAGCGACCCTCTTTTTATATTTTTCTTACATTTCAGTCTATTTAAGTGTGGACTTTGATCTACAGTTCCAGTTCTCTAGATCCAGATAATGTATATCTTATCATGTTTACGTAGAGCTTTGTACCGAATCACATCAAGGAACCACTCCGTATCTCTGTAGGTGAGAGGAGTTCATTAAGATTGCAAAACTTTTATACTCATAATTGTGATAATAATAATAATAATAATAATAATAATAATAAACAACACTCATTTGTTCTTATTTCATTCAAGCCTAAATTGGGGATCCCCTCTTTTTTGCACTCGAATTATTACATTACATTTATATACATAGTGCCAGCAGATTCTGTAGCGCAGTTACAGTAAAATAATTTAAAATTACACACAATAACAAAAAGGAGAAGAGAGCCCGGCTCTTGTGAGCTTACAATCTTCCAGACCCGGACTAGCCATCTGGCACACCGTTGGCCGGTCTGAGCCTGGCCACCCAGTTTACATAGGGGGTGATGCGGAGGTTGGCAGGAAAGTAGGATATACGTACCAGGTCCCACCATCCCCTTACATATAGCAAATGATCACTTATTTAACACTTTCACCGTCGTATAAATGCTTTACACTTATTTCTTCTTGTCTTGATTGTAGTTCCGCCAGGATGGGAAGGATTTGGACATGGTGGCTGGCCATGCTGAAAAGTACACTTACGCTTACCCAATGTGGCTAGGAAAATTTTTTGCTTCTCTTATTATCTGCCACCCAGATTACGCGAAGACCATTTTATCCAGACAAGGCAGGAAATTCTATATATATATATATTTTTATACATAAATCACAAATGAATATAATCAGACAGTCAGTAATAAATATATATTTGCTTTATTGATCTTCGAGTTGCGGGTCTTCTATTGAAACACACGGCTGCAGAATTTAGAGAATCTCTAAAAAGTCTTATTTTATATCTTGCAGATCCAAAGGATGATTTTGCGTATTACTTCATTACCCCATGGATTGGTATGTCATACGACTACTATATCGAATTATATATGCATTTAACACCATTGTCCTTCTAAAAAATAAAAATAAAAAACTCTTCCATTTTTAATAAGTATGGGCCCATTTACATTAACCTTCTTGTTTGCTTTGACCAGTTCTATATTTGTATGTTATTTAGGGAAAGGGCTGTTGGTCCTGGCCGGACAGAAGTGGTTCCAGCACCGGCGACTGCTGACCCCCGGGTTTCACTACGATGTGCTGAAGCCGTATGTCGGGCTCATGTCAGACTGCACCAAAGTCATGCTGGTAAAAATAACATAGAAGTTATATTATATATGTATTATTATTATTATTATTATTATAAATACAGACGTCACAAGAGTAGTTCATATAGTTTATGGACAGGCAAGGAGAGATAAACCGATTTCCCTTTTTTTACCCCTAATTTTTTTTAAGTTGCTTGAAAAAGCATTTAGGAACCCATATGGTCCTATCGTTTGATATAAATTACACTTATTATTAGAAATTTTGGTACCAGTTAAGAGGTGATATAAACCAGAGCTGCTTGGTGATGTTCCACAAGTTCTTCCAACAGTGCATGGATTCAGGGACATCTCATAGTTACATTACATAAGGTAGAAAAAAAGACCTTTGTCCATCAAGTTCAACCCTTCTACCTAACCTTCCTACTCTTGATCTCATGATTTAAATTTGCTCTCAATTCTTAACCCTACCAAGTCTCAAGGTATCCCAAGTACAAGGATGGAATGAGGTCAAACATCGCACGACTTCCCTTTCTTCCAACTCTGTCCTCTTCCTGAATTTATTTTACATTTGAAATGCCAAAGGAGATCATTGACACCGAACTGAGTGATATCCACTCTGTAGATAATGTTTTTTTTTAGTAATTCAGACTATAAATCAATGCATTACCAAACCAACATTAGGGTCATACCGTGACACCCCTACATCCCCAGGTTCTGAGCCACAGACCATACAATGCTCTACAATTAAGTGCTGCGTCTAACACTTGATCTATTTGTATTGTGCCCTCTCTCTCTCTTGGGTTTAATTGTTTTAGGATAAATGGGAGAGATTGGTTTCAGATCAGAAGCCGGTAGAGCTTTTCCACCATGTCAGCCTGATGACTCTGGACACCATCATGAAATGTGCCTTCAGTTATCAGAGCAACTGCCAGCATAACAGGTTTGTCAGCCTTCTATATTATAATGTATTTAATTTGCTAACCTGAGAAACCACCTTTAAGTTTGCATCATCCAAAAAACTGCCATTGGAGGCTACGGAACTGATTATTTTAAATGTTTTTTTTTTTTTTTCAAATTTCGAAAAATTGTTTTTTTTAAGTGTTGAGAAAAGTTTGAAGCTTTAAGTTTGCCAGGCGTGAAAAGATAGGCGGTCCAGGTTTAATATTTGGCTGTTGGAACTCTTGGACAATGAAACTTCTTTTTTGCCCCTTAAAATTTCTAAGGGATAAGGAATGTGGTGTCTGGGTTTTATTTTTCCTTTTCACAAACTGACAAAAATAGCCTTGTCAGCCGCCCTTACCTTTCAAAAAAAATATCTTCCCCACCCTCTCATCCATTAGACGGATTAAAACTCACAATATTAGTATTGTGTGTGTATGAAAAGCTTTGGACTCCCCCTGTTATGCCTTTATTTTTGTTCCTACAGTGAAAATGCTTATATCAAGGCAGTTTACGAGTTATCTTACCTGGTGGATCACAGATTCCGCTGTTTCCCGTATCACAACGACCTTATCTTCTACTTCAGCCCCCATGGATTCCGTTTCCGACGGGCATTGAAAGTAGCTCATCAGCACACAGGTAACCCAACCACTAAGGTACGATGTAGCGTGTAGGGAAGATACGCAACCAAAGATGAGCCCAAATGAGTCTGATGAGCCCAGTTGTAAAAGGACTTGTTCATGTTACACACAGACAGGTTATATACACTAAGCATCAACAAAATAAATATGGAAATGCAATGCACTGGAAAACAAAAATGATATCAAGCTGGATGATAAGGAAGAACCTGCTGATCCCATCTCTAATGACAAAATAAAGGAGGAATTCCCAAACAGTCAGAAATTACAATATTTATTAGACAAAAAGGATGTCCATGTTATAGCCACGTTCCAACCCTAATGACGAGGGTCTCCGTCAGGAATGTGCATAATACAAAAAAAGGCCTGGCATGCTGATATTATTGTATAATGCCATTCCCTGATGAAGACCCTCTTAATTAGGGTCAAAATATTGCTTTCACGTGGGCATCATAACATAAAAAAGCTGAGTGAGAAAGCAGGGATTCTACTTTTATTTTTCCAGCGCCGGGAACCTCAATATGACCGCACGCCATCCACCACAAGTCAACTTACACCAAGGGTTTCCATCCTTTATGTTTGCTTTAGGAGCCAAGCAGTCAAACTTAGGAGACAACTTGACTTTATTAGATAACCCGATAGGAAAATTGGATTTAGGCATATTAGCCCAACAGACAATAGTTGAACTTGAAACCTTTTCTTTAGACAACATAGAAAAAGCTGTAAAGTTAGACATTTGTTCTTCAGATGGTAAGAAAAATCTAAATTTATAAATTAGCCAAAAACACACGTTCAGAAGCCATGGCTTTTTGATTACTGGGATTTGTCAAGCACTGATATAATGAATTTGGGCAAAAAATGTAATAGATTAATCAAGAAAAATAATATGATAGGGTAAAACAAGGCGGTTTAGTTTTAGTATAATTATCATGAAGGTTTCAAAGCTCATATTAGAGTAGACGAGGGGTTTAAACCTTGGTTTCAAAGGACATTCCTCATGGAATCCCAGAATATTAACACAGATGACTGCCGGTGTTTTATTATATTGCTTTAAGGGTGTACGGCATAGGATCACATTTTTAGACTCCACATAGAAAGTTCTTTTAATAGCTATGGCGTTGTCTCCCTACACAGATGAAGTAATAAAGAGAAGAAAAGAATCTCTGAAGCACGATAAAGAGCTTGAGAAAATCAAACAGAAAAGGCATCTGGATTTTCTTGACATCCTTTTGTGTGCGCGGGTAATGTGTCTCTCCTCCGAATATCTGTGTCGTATATTTTATACATAAGTATTACGGTCAACTATTTATATACAAATCAACAGTGAAACTATTTAAAGAAAATATAACCAATCTTAGGGTCTGGGGGCAAAAGGGCAGATCCTCAGCATCACATATTCTGAAGCTAGGTCCCTCATATTCTAAATGGATTCCCTGGGGTCTGAGGTTCTCAGGTGGTTCTAGTGCTTCCTTCTAAGTCAATTCATATTAAAAAAAGAAATGAAATTGAAACTGAAGCTATACGTCCCAAATGGCTGGAGTTCCGAAGCTGTATTAGATGTACCTTAAGAAGTCCTTTGTTCAAATTTAATTTTAAAAGAACAGACCAGCGTTCATAGGAAATGTTAAAGAGGGGACATCGATGTGTTCTGATGATGTCCCTGAGACAACCTCCAACATCCTTCATTAAACTATTGATAGCTCTGATAGCTGAGGAACTACGTGATATTTCTCAGAAACCATTTTCTTTACATTTTCTTAGTCTTACTGGCTGCTTCATTCTCTTTTTCTAGGATGAAAATGGTCAGGGTCTGTCTGATGAGGACCTGCGGGCAGAGGTGGACACCTTCATGTTTGAGGGACACGATACTACGGCCAGCGGGATCTCTTGGATCTTATATTGTATGGCAAAGTACCCAGAACACCAGAAGAAATGCCGAGAGGAGATCCAGGAGGTCATGGGAGACAGAGACACTGTGGAATGGTAATGATATATAATCCAAAGTCTTTGATGGTTTTTTTTAATGGTTCAATTTTTACTCCATAGTACCCAGCGGCCTTGGGTGGCCACCTCTCTAGCGCCATGAAAGATACTGACCTGACTTATCGGTTCTCCTTTTTCTGAATAAGGGTCGCCACAAAAGGAAATTACAAAGATATCAAATTCTGGCAAAAACTGTCAAAATTGAGACTTTAATATCTGACCCTCATGAATTGGGGATTGTTAGGCCCGAAGCCTAATTTTCTTTTTATGAATTCTGTCTTCCCAGGGAAGATCTGGGGAAACTGACCTACACAACCTATTGCATTAAGGAGAGCCTCCGTCTATATCCGCCGGTTCCTGGAGTAGCTCGTAAACTCAGCCAGCCAATCACATTCTGCGATGGGAGGAGTTTACCAAAAGGTCAGTTAACGATGTTATAAAAGAAAACAAAACAAAAAAATAACATAATTTATATACAAGGTTATTATATAATCATTGACCCCAGGTACCTTTATTATAAAAAATCCCGTTTAACTGGGATGTCTCATTTTATTGCACTTTTTATATTCATTTTCTGTCCTATAAAGATTTAATTACCTTGTTTTTAATCTACCGACAGGTGCTATTGTACTCCTGAGTATTTATTGCATGAATAGATCTTCTAGCATATGGAAAAACCCAGAGGTAATTGGAAACAAAATTACCAGTCAGTCCATGTTTATGGTGGACCCAGAATCACAATGACATATCGGAGAACGAGGGGTTAATAAATTCAAGGATGCTCCTAATTAAAAAGCTAATATATACGTGGCAAGAAACATACGAGGCCAACAGAGCGCTACCTGAACAAGATCTTTTATTCCCTGGACCTCTTGGGTTATTGTGACCGAGAAATGAGTCCCATCAAAAAAATTATAAAGATCTTCATGGAAAATAAAAAGAGATTCTGGTGCAAAGTTTGAAAACCTTATCACCTTAGAGTCTTATCACCATAGCAACCAATATATATTTTTTTCTATATAACTCCATTTAATGTCATGGCAGATAAAATCACCTATTCTTCTTATTTTACTTATTATTCAGAAAATCTTTATGTGCATCGCATTCACTAATACTGTTAGCTTGCAATCAGCGGACTTTGCGCTCTCCGCTATTCTTGTAGCATAAAATGCCAAATGAAGGTGTGACGGGCTTATATCCCCTCTAAATGATTATTCCTGAACTGTTATTTCCAGGTGTTTGATCCCCTGAGGTTTTCCCCCGAAAATTCATCCGAAAGACACTCGCATGCCTTCCTGCCCTTCTCGGCAGGATCAAGGTAAGAACATCCAACAAATGAGCATTCAAAGTAAAACGATAAAACCAAAAGGAATCGGAACCCTAATCGGTTAAACTTAAACTTTAATACATACGGTTAAAAAAAACATAGAAACCATTTGAAATAAAAAACTTAAAATGTGTTAAAATGTAAAAAAAAATTAAAAAATATTTTATTACCAAAGTAGCCATCGGAATGTTCCTGCTGATGTCACCATTCTTTTGGTTGCTATGGTTTTAATTCCACTATTCAGACTTCATAGCATAATAACATTTTTATGCTAATGACCTAATTACTTGGATCCTTCGCTCTCGGAGGGTGATGATGAACAATTCGGTGGAATTCACTGGTTTAGTGGACGGTTAAGCCGGAATTTCCCACAACGACATCCATATTTACCCTGACACCGTTTTAGAACGTTGGCGGTCAGATATTGGATGGGGTTAAATGATAGTTGTTCCTGCGTTGCTCGTGGCTTACGTTTGCCCACCAGCCCTCGTGCCTAGGGGCGCTCCAGATGTGCCCTACGAGTGGTTGGTTAGCAGCCGGGGATGGGGTGTTGCCGCTTTGTTTGAAGTTGTGTCTGTTTTCCTTCCGCCAGGAACTGCATCGGCCAGAACTTTGCTATGAACGAGATGAAAGTGGCAGCGGCCCTGACCTTAAAAAGGTTTCAATTGACTCCCGACCCTGCCAACGAGCCGCTGAAAGTACCCCAGCTAGTGTTACGTTCGGTGAATGGCGTTCACCTGTACCTGAAGAAGGCGGAATGAGAAGGAAACGGGTTCTAAAATGATGTGTTCATTTAAAAATGTTTTTACATTTTTTTTTAAGAAAATCTGTCTTCCATTTTGAATGTCTCTATGATGTCATTTTTTACGTGGCTGCCGCTGCATATGGATAAATAAAATATATATATATTGTTGAATGGTTTCTTTTATTACGAACGTTTAACTTAATAAATAAATATTAAATGAGTGCTCTTCTGCTATAGGATATCATTCTTACCTTGCGTTTAATACAGATTTCAAGAGTAACGGTTTTTGAGTGCCAGTAATCTGTTGCTCACAACAGGTGAGTTTACTATTCCTCAGGTTTATAACTGAACCCCAACTCCAAGCTGGCACCTTCTGGCCCAGGATGCAAGTAAAGCCAAGTTGTTACATACTCTCCCACACTTGAGCAAACTTACACATCACGCTAACACACATTCACACTTACACATACTAACTCCTTCATGCCAACACACGCACACTCATGTTAACGCTCATTCATGCTCACACACACACATTCACATACATATTCATGCTCACACACTAAACACTTATAAATGTAAATATACATAAACTCTCACATACAGTCACATAACTGAATTATAAATGATACTACATGTAGTGTGTAGTGTCCTGGACTCCTGGGTCTCTCTCTGTGATGGGAGAAGCTACACATTTACTAGTCTTTTGGCAACTGAAAGGAAGAAATCAAATCATTTAACTGAATGCAGTTCCTTCCATGTCTGTGAGATCGGGTTTCCAGCATTTCAACACACTGCAGTGACACAGCGATCAAGTTACACAACAACACAACACACAATCCCCACCACTGCCCTGCTGCAGCTCCCTCCCTCCCACTCCGTGCCGGGGCTATGAGTTCCCTCCCTCCTTTCTCCCAGCGCCCCCCTCCTCCTCACCAAATAGAAACGTTAACTATTTGCTGCCCTCCATACCAAGAATGCGCTCCTCATTCCGCTTGGCTGTTGTGGGCTGGGATGGGGCCGGTCCGAAGGTATTCACAAAGGGCCGGTGCGACTGACACTTTGTGAGCAATTTCACGGGGAGGCCGGAGCGCAGCGGGGTCAAAAAAACGTGAGGTTACGCGACCCCGAGGGGAAAGTGCGAGCAACCGGAGAGAAAGCAGCCGGTAAGGGGAAAGTGCGAGCAACCGGAGAGAAAGCAGCCGGTAAGGTGGGGGGGGGGGTGCGGAGGGAGGGAGCATGTGTGAATAATAATAATATATGTATGTTAGAATGATGATGTATATATAAGTGTATGTTTATTGACATGAATGTGTAAGTGTATGTAAGCATGTATGTGTAATCGTTTGTTAGCATGGATGTATGTTTGTATTGTGTGTTATGTTGATAACATGTTATGTTGATGTGTAAGTGTTTATGTGGTAGCATGAATGTGTGTGTGAGCATGAATGTGTATGCATGAGCATGAATGTGTGTTGCCAGCGCGTATGTTGGGGGCAAGGGGCTGATGAGGCCACTTGGCTTTACTTGCCACCGGGGCCTGAAGGTGCCAGCCCTGATTGCCACCTCTGATTGCAGGCTGCAGCCAGTGTTAGCCGGTACCCAGTATGGCATCCCCCATACTGCGCTCTCTACTGCCCTTGAATACGGATGAGTTGTACCGGTGGGCCGCCTGGATCTGCCTCCTGTCAGTGCTGTACAAAGCAGTCCGGCTGTTTTGGAAATGGAGAGAACTGGTCGCAGCCTTCAGACCCTTCCCGGGTCCTAAGTGCCATTTGTTGTACGGAAATGCTCACGAGGTAAAAAACATACATTTTGTCCAAAATCTAACTATTTTCCTAACTTTCTCTGTTAAAGAGACTCTAGCCATCATACGCACTTTAATGCATATGATTATCCCCCGATATATATTTGCCCCTTTCCCCATCACCAGTTATTTAATCAGTAGAGCATCAGGACACATGGGGGGGGCTGCAGCTGTGGAGCTGCACCTTCTCCCTAAGATAAGCACCTTTTGGTAACTGGTTATGAAAGTAGTTAGAATGTACTTCCATGTGCATTCTTGTTCTTAGTCCTGGGTGTTATCTTGTCCGTTCAATAGCACCCGACTGTCCCGTGTGGGGAATAGGTATACCGGTATTATTGCACACGGATGATCATGCCTGTTTGTAATTCAGTTTCTGCAGATCGGGAAAGATCTGGACCGTGTGCTTGCCTGGTCTCAGAAACACCAGTATGGCTTCCCGCTGTGGCTGGGAAACTTCTTAGCTTGTCTGATAATCACTCACCCGGATTACGCGAAGGCTGTGCTGTCTCGACAGGGTAAGGAACGACTTTTCTGAATATATAATAACATGAATATTTAGTATATTTGGTTTGTGTTAATGTGTGATTGACGACTGGTTTTTCTCCTGGTTGGCAGACGAATGCCCCGGGTGCCATCTTCTTAGGGTCTTGATGGAAGTGAATAATCTTTTCTTTTTTTCTAGATCCAAAGGACAACATGGCCTATAAATTTATAGTCCCTTGGATCGGTATGTATTTATCCTCATATTTCACATCTCTAATTCTTACCACATTTTTGCCTAAAACCCAAACTAAATTAGATTTTTATTTCCAAATGCATTTAGATGTTTTGCTGTTACAACGCTGGGAGTTATTACTGTATACAGCGCTGGGGCTTATTACTGAATACAGCGCCGGTGTATATTACTGTATACAGCGCAGGGGTATATTACTGTATACAGCGCAGGGCTATATTACTGTATACAGCGCAGCGGTATGTTATGATATAGCTCTGCAGTAGAGAGCAGGAAACGTGTTACTCTAACCCTTAGATATTGTCTCCTATGAGGTAAAATTATAAATAATTTCACTCGGAAGGCCTGGGGCGAGCTGTGTTTCTCCCAAGGTTACCTTCAGGAAAGTCTTTGCTAAACTCCTGTAACCTTTATTTGGACTCTACCTCAACCCAACCTGACCCTTTGCTATTAAATCCCATATATATATATATACCGTATATGACTTTTCACACTGCTCTGATTCGGCACTTTTGTGTTCGTTGCTGCAGGGGAAGGATTATTGGTGTCGTCCGGACCGAAGTGGTTCCAGCACCGGCGGCTGCTAACCCCCGGGTTTCACTACGATGTGCTGAAGCCGTATGTGAAAGTTATGTCCGACTGCACCAGGGTCATGCTGGTAACAAATCTTATATATATAATCTATCTATCTATCTATCTATCTATCTATCTATCTATCTATATATCAGTTCTTGACATGATGCATGTTTTAATTCCCATACTATATGAATATATATCACTGTATCACCCACCTAGCAAGTCTTATCATCTACATCCAGCCCTATTTCCACCGATAGACCTACTGGCCACATTACTGTGCAAATAAATGTGAACTTTGTGTCATAAAACACACACGCAGGTTATTTAGTACAGTGCTTCAACAACCTTTGGGAAGAACCTTTTTAAACAAATTACACCCAAAACCAAGAACCAAAAAACGAGTTATGAATATTGTAACGGCTTCAACGTATTGTACAATCTAAGGTTCTGGTTAATGAACTATTCCTTCCTGCTCTCTCTTTATATCTTAAGAAGACGTAGTTTTCGTGACATCATGTTTTCTTTGAAGCACCTGGTATTATTCTGAGCACCGGCTTGAAATGTCCTGTAGACCATTGGTGGCCAACAGAGCACAGTTTCTGTAACCCTGATTGTAGCGTTATTTGGTGTGTATCCACACGGGTCGCCATTCAATCAGGCGACTGGATTTAGTGTCGTTCCTATCAGGGACAGTAAACACCGTCTGTTCGGACAACAAAATAAACTGACAAGCAAAGGGCTGTTTGCCCATCCATTAGAACTTCAACTGTGACGGCTTAACAGCATTGTTACATTAATTTATTAAATCTACTTACAACTTCTGTTTTGTTTTTTTTTCTTTCAGTGTAAAAACTTTGGAGGTTGTGTTTAAAGTATGGTGTTATTTGCCCCATCCTTCTTCTCACTGCCCACTAGTGAAGTTCTACAAGTTTATTAGAGTATCCACTGTTCCTCCTGAGATATGTTAGCGTAACATCCAGCTTACCTAAAACATTATAGAATTTGAGGCAGATTAGAACCATCTGGCCCATCTAGTCTACCCATTTTTCGTCATGTGATGACTCAAACCTTAATTAGTCCTTGGGACTGTCTTCAATAGAGCTAAATTCTAGAAGCCTCGGTAAGTTCTCACTGATTGTTTAATTACAGGTTTGTCAAACTTGCTTTTCGAGAGACAACGTCCAGACAGTGTCCTGGCAATTCTGGCAATTCTACTCCACCAACTGCTGAAGGGCTGCATGCTGGACATCTTATTTTTCTGCTGAATTTAAATTAATTTTTAAGTGATAGGTTCCCTTTAAACCCCTAGAATACATAGCATAATACCCCTCTGCTCGAATCTAGTATTTTTTAGCCTCGGCCCTTGGACTCTTGTCGTTTCAGGATAAGTTTGGGGATTTTGTTCCAGATCATTCATTGGAGGTTTTTCATGATGTCAGCCTGATGACACTGGACACCATCATGAAATGTGCTTTTAGTTACAACAGCAACTGCCAGACTGACAGGTTGGGAAACAATCATTATTGTCTTTTTTTTACATTTCATGATTGAATAAAAGGGAAGAATCATTCATATAATTTTCTGCTATAAGTTTCTCCACTTCTTGGTCTCGTTGGATGGACTATTCTTTGGTGGTAATTTTAAACGGAATTTCAGGGTTCACTCTGTTTTGCCCTCTCTCTTTTGTAGTGAAAATGCATATATAAAATCTGTATATGAGTTATCCAGCCTCGTGGACCACAGGTTTCGAAATTTCCTTTACCACAATGACCTTATTTACTACGTAACTCCCCATGGATACCGCTTCAGGAGAGCGCTGAGAGAAGCCCATCAGCACACGGGTGAGTAACGTGCTTTCCCTCACCAACTTCCCACACCTTAGTAAATCTATCACCGGCTACATTTTATATATTCTGTAGATAAAGTTATACAGCAACGGAAGGAGTCTTTGAGATATGGAAAGGAGCTGGATAAGGTACAGCAGAGGAGACACTTGGACTTTCTGGACATTCTACTATGTGCAAGGGTAAGCTCCAGTGGACAACTAGTGTGATTTTGTTTTATTGGGTTATTGTTAACCACCTCCAAGTATTATATCTCCTGTGTTATACAGGTGCTATTTTATGTTGAATCCATGGATTGTATCCCACCATGTGCTTTGGGAGTCTACATCTATATTGACCTGCCTCAGTGCATTGTTTTTTTAGGATGAGAATGGTCAGGGTCTGTCAGATGAGGATATACGGGCTGAGGTGGACACCTTCATGTTTGAGGGACACGATACTACGGCCAGCGGGATCTCCTGGCTCTTCTACTGCTTGGCCAAACACCCTGAGCACCAGCAGAAATGCCGAGAGGAGATCAGAGAAGTCCTAGGAGACAGAGATTGCGTGGAGTGGTGGGGATTATCTGTAGATATATACACAAATATTTTTAATATTTCTTCAAATAAATACCATCTGCAAAATAAGCTCTGATTTATTATACTGTGAATTTAGATAATTGACTCATATTTAAGTATATAGGTGTACGTTTTTTGCCATGTTTTTAAATAGATGAGTTAAATGTACAAGGACAGTGAAAAGTGTTGTCTCCCCAAGGTCTGTCATAGATTATTTCCCATTACTTAAGTGTGCAACAGAGGCAGAGGTAGGAAGAGAGAGAATTAATACTAGATTAGTGTTTAATTTCTTTAGGTTTTTTTTTTTTTTTCAGGCTTTACATTTGCAATGCGTTGGTGAACATCCAAATTCATGTGGGATACACTGAGTGTATTACATATTATATACAAACAGGGAAGACCTGGGAAAGATGACCTATACCACCTGGTGCATTAAGGAGAGTCTGCGACTCTACCCCCCAGTACCAGGGATCGCACGTCAGCTCAACAAACCTATCACCTTCTGTGACGGGCGAACACTTCCAGCCGGTTAGTCTGCTTTATGAGAAAATAGAATATAGAATATATATCATTACATAAGTTATGGTGGATAAAGGTGATGGAAAACCCTTCCACTTAAAATTAAGGGGGTAGTAGAAGCATTATTAAACACTCATCTACAGACACCAGACAAGTCAGAAGGCTTGATTTTCCCTCAGAAATCTCATGGTGCTGCCACAGCCACAAGGGATTCTGGGTAGGCGCATGCAAATAAGGTCAACAATAATCACCTTTGCCTCTATATCCACTTTATACATGAGCGGTGATCTAGCTATTGCACCTCTTCCCAAGTTTTGTCTAAAGGCTGTCTTGTACTGCGGGCAATTACTTTCAAGGGGTCCATGTATAAAGTGGATATAGAGGCAAAAGGTGATAATTGTCAACCTTATTTGTATGCGCCTACCCAGAATCCCCTGTGGTTGTGGCAGCACCATGAGATTTCTGAGGGAACAACAAGCCTTCTGGCTTGCCTGGTGTCTGTAGATGAGTGTTTAATAATACTTCTACTACCCCTTAGAATATATATGAATTTTTTATGCACCATCAGTCACATACAACGATCTATAGTCCTCTGAACCCCTGAAAACATTCTAAGCCATACCTGGCAGAAAGGTTGGCTAATACTATTGTCACTAATACATTCATATTCTCTTTTTGCAACCAAAAGGTATTGGTGGAAATATATGCCGTATTCTCGTGAAGATTTTGTGATTTGCCCGCATGTGTCCTAGGTTTTTTCAGATGCTGTGGATAATGTATCACATATCATGTTTGCAATGTCTTGTAGGTTCTGTGATCATTTTGTCCATCTACGCCATAAACAGATCCTCAAGTTTATGGAAAGACCCAGAGGTAAGGAATGCACGCGTTTGATATAAATGGCAAATAACTGATTAAATTCTGTCTCTGGGGGTCTCTCAAATAAAGACAATGATCGTAAATGGCCCAAAAACTGTAAAATACGTTCACATATTCCAGTTATTATAAACTCCTAATTTTGCACAGTTTCTTGATCTCCAAATCCTGAGCTCTTGTGCCTGGGGAGGGTGATAGCTGGGGTAAATACAGTTTCCCTATTCTGGCCCAGGCTGACAGTGCCTAGGGGGGCAGATCCGGAGGAGGCAGCACATCTGAAGCGAAAGCTGGGGTAGATTGCCCTATTGGACCATCAAGCTCCCCAGATGCTCAATGGATCGATTACAAAGAAGCCCTGTTACCATAAAACCCCATAGCCATCATTCCTTAACATTAGAGCATTTTGGGCAGGATTCATAACTTTGTGTTGTATTTTTGTTTTGTATTATATTTTTTATATATTTTGTATTGTATTATATATTGTATTTTTGTATGTTTGTATAAATGTTCTTTTCTGCTACATCTGGTAATAAAATACGAATGATAATGTTCCTATTCTCACAGTCCATACACACATATTACATCATATGTTCACACAGTATGTGTTAATGAATGTAGGTTTTTTACATTGTTATGTTCATGTTCCAGGTGTTTGACCCTTTGAGGTTTTCTTCAGATAATTCAATCAACAGACACCCCCATGCCTTCCTTCCATTCTCCGCAGGGTCTAGGTAAGGATATCGTTTCTATACTCATTATAATAAATAGAAAATAAATATATTTTGGTATGAATAGTTATTTTTTCCCAGCCTTTTACAAAAACATGATTTGTTTATTCCAATGTATTGTGATTCTTAAAAAAAGTTTTTGCGTTGCTCCAGGAACTGCATCGGGCAGAACTTTGCAATGAATGAGATGAAAGTGGCAGCGGCTCTGACCTTACAGAGATTCCAATTGCTACCAGACCTTAAGAACGAGCCACAAAAAGCTCCGCAAATAGTTTTACGCTCTCTGAATGGAATTCGCCTTTACTTTAAGCCCATAGAAAGAGTTTTTCAAGATGACGGCTGACATCGCCTGGATTAGTAGCCACATGAAGCATCCTATGGCCACTGTTGTGGAGTAAACTGATGAAGTAATTTAAAGTGAAATATTAATAACTAACTTTTTAGATAAGATGTGCTATTCATGAGTTTTACAAAGAGGAAGTTTTACAATGAAAGTTTTCTAGATTGTAAGCAGGGCCCTTCTCACCTTTTGTTCCAAATTGCTATGTGATGTAGTACTTGTTATGTTTACCACTTGTACAACGCTGTGGGATATGATAGCGCTATATAATTCAATAAATAAGAGCAATGATAATAAAAGTTGAGTTCAGTCTGTTTATCGGAAACCTATTGTAAACGTGTTTAATCTTCCACCAGTAGGGGGCAGCACACTGAATGCCCTATATACAGAAGAAGAATAAAAAGTAATGCAATTAACCGTTTACTCACAAACAATATGCAAATACCACTAAATCAGCAAAATAATAATAAAAAAGAAACTGAACACTACTTGAGCATTTAGCCCCACTTTTAACCCCATTCACAATAGAGGAATGTATGGTAATACAACTTAATGAACAAACTTCAGGCATTCAGCTTCCTAAAGTAACAGAACCCCTTTAAAAACAAAAAAGTGTTTTATTTGGGCTACTAAGCCTATAACTTTATTTACTGCCATACTAGTGTCTTGCCTAATAAGCTTCTGTGCTCATGGCATGCACCCTGAGACTTCTCGCCCTATATTTATTTAGGGTGCCCATATCGGCCATTTTTTTCCAGGACAGGTAAACATTTCATGCATTGCTAACCAGCACATGTAAAGTAAGTGGGATGTGGAAGAGTCATTGATTCTCTTCTGTAATGTAATACCTCCCACACACTGTAGGGGGCAGCACTGTATTACCTGATATCATGGACTAATCAGATGGCGGTGGTGTTTGCAGCAAAATTAATTTAGCACCAAAATCATCTAAAAATTATATTTATATGCAGTGTGCCCGTGCGCTCAATTTGTAAAAAATTATTGATCTGTACAAATACCTGGTTTTAGACATACCGGTACAATTATAAAAAGTCACATAGAGTCACAAAAGTGTAACCACAATATTCTCCAGTTTTCCAACTATTAAACGTAAAAAGAAACGTACCAGACACTTTGTGTCTTAGTCTTCCCTCCCTATATATTTAATTAGGAGGAATTATTCATTTCAATCTGTATTTATATGCTTGTTAGGTCTGCGCTTCCCTTTATGTATTTTTTGAGCAGCCCCTGGAATGTCGTTAATCCTCAAAGTGAAAACAAATATACTGCACTTATCCCAATATCCACTAGAGGGCAGTGCAGTCCTTTAGTCATATTCTTTAAAATTTATAATAATGTCCCAAAATATATTTTTCTTAAAATCTGTGAATTTTAAATTGTAACATTTAATTACATTTTATCTATTTATTCCAAAAAATGTATTTTATTAAAAGTCAAAATATATGTAAAGAGGCATGTTGCTTTTTTCCTCTATGGTTGTTTGAATGTCCACCATTGATGGACAGGTGGACCTTGTTCAGTTATTATGGTTATGTGGTGCTGGCTACCAACAAGGTTTTATTACTAGTCACATAAGGCGTGCACAGCTAAAGGGCACATTTATTTGAGCGACGTCTCTGCTCACACACCTAGAAAATAGTAAATGGATACTGGGGAAAACATTGCATGGTTAGGGACTGATAAGAGTCTATGTCCAGCCGGCTGTAGTGATGGGATTTGTAGTCCAGTAGTCATTGGAGGGCTGCAGGTTACCCAACCCTGCAGGTAAAAGCCGCGGCACTGCAGCGTGTAATAGGCTATCACAACAGAGGCCGAAACCAATGCTTATCCTAAGTAATTTCTAGATAGCGAAACAATTTAAGTAAACGGATATATATCAGGAAGATAATCACGAGCTGCGTGTCATTATTACACATTGCACATGTATTATCTGCTCCTGCAGTCATGTCAGTGGGGCTGCACGGGGCCAGATAATTGAGTTTATTCATGCAGATGGTGTATTATCTGCTGCTACAGGAGGAGGTTTCAGGCAGTTAAGAGATGCCGTTTGCCAGTTAAAGATTAGGTCCCCCTGAGAATAATTAACAATCCCAAAACCCAGTTTTCTAGTAAAAAAAAATAAAAATATTCAGCCGCATCTTGCAGTTGTAGCAGGTGTAATGGAAAGATAACGGCGGCTCCCAGGATGACAGACTCTAGGGTTTGTGTGCAGTAGAAGCTCTGATGAGAGGGTTGCTACTGTTACAGGATTCTTGCCCATCGGAACCCTATTTCTACCTATATTGGTATTTCTTTTTTTTTTTTATTTACTTATATTGGTATTTCTAACTGGATACTGCATTCAGATTATAATGCTGGGAGGGCAATGCGGTGACCTTCGCTGGCACCTGCTGAATGTTCTTAAATTCTAAGCAAAAGTTCTATCTGTAACATATGTGAGTCTATTAATCATACACAAAATTAACAAGAAATTATCGCACAGTATTACCGCATTTGCTCGATTATAAGACGACCCAAAATCTGAAGAAGAAAAAGAAAAAGCCTGAATATAAGACGAACCTATAGGAAAAAAGTTTTACTAGCAAATATTAATTCATGTAAACTATTTTTTCATATTTAATAAAAGCTTTTATTGAGAAAAATATTTTTTTTTGTCTTTACTTCCTTTTATTTGACAACCTGAGAATGAAATGCTGCCCCCCACCACCACAAGAACGAGAACATTCATTATGTTATATCATGATTATCTTGCACCTTCGTGTTTTTCTGTCTTTCTTCGTCCGTTTCTCCGTGAACCTGGCCTCCTTGATCCTGTATTTGGCACTTGCCCCCATCATTGCCTTCCCAGTAGCTCACATACACACTTACACTCTAAACACTTACACTAAACGCCAACACACATGCTCCCTGTCACACACTTAAACATACACATCCATGCTTACACTTAAACATTGGGGTCACACACAAACACTTACACATCCATGTTCACACCGTTTTATGCTCACACACAAACCCCAGTAACCCACATAAACACTGGCACACACTCTCACATTTGCACACATTTCCACACTCGGGCACATACTCCCTCACATACACATCCATGCTCGCCAACATTTGTAGATTTGGATCAGATAGATTTGAGGAGAAAGAGAAGTGCAGGAACGTTTCTCTTTCTCCATTAATCTATCCTGAATGAACATGTCTCCAGGTGCTGCCTAGGACCCATGGACCATGGACCCACCAGGTCACCTGGTTAGATGCAATGTAAGGAAGGTTTACTTTACTGAGAGGGTGGTATAGAAGTGGAACAGCCTCCCAGCTGAAGTGAGACTACAGTACTGAATACAGCAGGAGAATTTAAACATACATGGGATAGGCATAAGGCTATCCTGAATCTAGGAAAAGACCAAGGACTGATTAAGGTCTTTACATCATGAAAATGGGTAGACTAGAAGGTAGCCGTAAACGGGTTATAAGGTAGATACGGATCTTTAAAGGTCCATTGTACTTGCACCGGCTCTTTTGGAAGTTTTATTTTGCACATAGAAACTTGTGGGACAACATATGCTAGAGGGATGAAAGTGAAATGTGATGAAAGCAGCACAGCTGTGACATCATTAGTGACAGTAGATATGTATAAAATAATTACTGTCTTAAAAAACATTTTTGTATTAATGATTACATCTGATGTAAATTGAAGATTACTATTGTTTTGGGGGGGTTTTGCCTACAGTTCTCACTACTCGCAGATAATACGATGCCGAATGAGCTTGATGAGAGTTGTAGTCCACAGAATAGGAGAGTTAACTTCTAGAAGAAAGTCACAGGAGATTTAAAAGATAAACGTCCTTTGTTGTTGTGATGAATTGTTACCCTCGAACATATCTTGGCTCCAGAAAATGGATATGTGTGCGTTTGCTGACCATTGGAGAAGCTTTCTGTCTGCCTTAGCCATGCAACTTGCGCAAATACAGTAGCAACCACATTAATCAAGGCTATCACCAGTTACCTACAAGCTCCCAGACTAAAGATGGCCCCCCCTTAATTACTTTCTGATAAGAAAGTCTTTAAAAGTCAAGAAGCAGAATTCTCTATCACACTGATAATCACGTCCTGATGAAAACGTAATATGAGATCCGTTTGTCAACTATTTTGTCCCGCGTCTCAAATAAAGTCACCTAACAGGCTTTTCATCAAATAATTTTGCAATACAGAAGCATGACAGCCCTGTGTTATATGTCCCGGTCATCAAAAAGTCAACAATAAGAAGCATAAAGCCTTGTACCAATAAAGCTTGTGTTAAAAACATACTAGACATTATTGATTGTTGCGCATGTACTTGGCAGCTAGATACAGCTTAGATATCTGTCCATTTAAATATATACAGCAGTGTTGGAATATTGATTTCTACCCTCATCACTTCCCATCTTGATTACTGTAACCCCGTATTAGTCTTCCGTATTATATTCTAAGCAATCATCTGTAAGAACTGTTTCTCCTAGACTCTTTTCAAGCGTTCTTTGCAAACTATTATGCAATTCCAAGGCTTCAAACAACTTACTGAAACCCATTAACCCCTCTAACACTTTCACAAATGTGCCCAAAATACTAGATGGGCACATCGCATAATCAGTAGTAAGATTAAGACTGACTACCTGGAGGCGGCCATCGTTGTCAGTGATATGATATTTTGGTGGCTTTCCCTGTTCAAACACCACGCTGTGCCACCCTAGACTTTTATTGGTCAGAGAGTCTGCTTGGTTGAATAACACTGAGCCATTCTATTTAATGATAAGTATGATAAGGAGTCAGGGGACAGTTTGATTTATCCGCATAAATGAGCTTTTTCTACTAGATTGGGCTGAGATAACTGAGACAGAAAATGGTATTTTAATTTGATGTTAGTAATAATAACAAAGTTTGGTAGGAGTTCCACCAAGCCATTTTGGGGACTTTTAGTTTTGTGGGGTTGAACATAGTCAGGCAAATAATTATAATTCGTTTCACTCTCAGCCAGCCTCGGGGTATATTGCCTGATTTATCGCCCGGGTTGTACCTGTCTGAATGCACGCCATGCGGATAAATCAAACTGTCCCCGTCACAATACAGCGAGGGGTTAATGTTAATTTGTCTGTTGAGTTAATCAGCTTTTATTCATCAGGCCGATGACGTGAACCTTTTCATCTGCCTGAGTTACAAAATGCTCTAACCGGCATGTTATCAGCTCGCGATGTTATCTGCCGGCCCTGCAGTTCTACAGGAGCTCGGCTTAACGCGGTATCAGCGTCTGGCTCAGCAAGGAGATCCTTACACAATTTCCACCTTCCTTGTCAGGAGCCTCCAACTCCTATCATGACAATGCCGTATCAGCGACGGGGGAGATGGATGCCGCTGATTGCCACCGGTGACTTGGCAGCGCACTCGCTGGGTAACAAATGAGTCTGCGTGAGAAGTCGCTGTCGGGTACACAGAATCGGCAGGACGTCTGTAATATGTCCTGAAAGGGTGGAAAGGCGTCTCGCGGGGGGATATCTTGGGTGTTGTCAGAAGAATGCTGTTGAGACGTTGTAACGTCGTTGCCATTATCAGTAGCATTCACGTGCATCATCGCCTCAGTCTCAGGCATTGTCACCTCGATCCGATATTTTATTACAGCGGGACAAATTATATCATAACATTTTATCCGTGATAAGAAAAATGCATATAGCCGTAGTAGCCCAAGAGGGAATGGAGTCTGCGGCTGTCGTTAATGTTTTCTATTGAAAAGATGCAAAACTTTTGCTTTTGGGGTCTCGGTGGTCTCTTTTTCCATCTAGGGAAAGGACCTCCGAGGTCCCAAAAGCTTATGTACCTTAGGCAAGGCCTGGGGTCGGTGTCCCTGTGTCAAGCAGAATCCTCATTGCTCCTCTGCACAATATGCCGGCTGGGAGATCCGAGGCCTAGAACAGCGACTCCATGCCTCCAACCGCCCCGCTTTTGCCACTCTCTATTGCCGAAGGGCAAAGTTAGAGCTCAGCAGGACCGCGGCATTCAGGGCCACAATCTCGCGGCCCCAATTTCATTCTCCGGTGTCGGGGATACCGTGTCAGCGCATGCTAAGTAGCGCTGCCTTCCGTGCTCCGTCCGCCAGTGTCCCAATTTGCCGAGGGGTAGAAGTTGGGAGGTATTGCAACCCCCCCGTAGTGAATGGCAAACTATTGGCCAATACTTGTGACACTTTGTGGCAACATTCACCGCATATCACAAAAGGATTGGGCCAGTCCTGTAATTGTAGCAAAGTCTTCTGGGACAAGTCCTGAAATGAGTTGAGTTGAATTTACTTTCTTGTACCGATGAAATCATGAGTAACAGTAACTGGTTATTTTTTGGCAGAATGCTCGGTTTGTTTCTAAACATGTCTTAACATTCTCACAACATGTCGGTGTTGGACTAACAGACTAAGTGTAGCATTTAAAGCGAATACTCGGCACCGACTAATAAGTCATTATAGACGCACAACCCCACCTATAAATAATAGCTTCTCACATATATAATAATCCAGCAACGTTCACAACAGCTAAATCAGAACAAAAAGAATAGCATGAGGTTTATTACCATCAAGTGGAACCGCACCTTTAGACGCTTTATACCAGGTCTCCAAACTGAAATGAGAAATTTTAAAAGCTCTAAATTGCTAATAAACATATATTTTTTGAAATGGTTAATTAATAATGAATCTTCTCAACCGGGCGAATGCTGACTTTAGGAGGACGGAGTTATTATTAACAGTTTAGCAAAACATTGACGCCTTTTGGATTAATAATTTAGTGCCCTGCGTTGAACGGGTTTACCTGCTGACTGTGCAGCCTTAGTGAATATGTATTTTAATTTATTTGCTATTTAACTGAATATAACCTTTATTAATGACCATCTGATCTGAGAAATAAAAGTTACACGAAATCAATCATTTATTCTTCATTCATTCATAAAAAAAAATCTATTACATTTACAAATCTGTTTATTGTCATTGCATTTTCTTAATATTCCAACTAACATTGATATTCATCCATGGATAATCTGGGGTGCCAGGCATCCTTTGCTGAATGGGGTGCATGATCTTGGTCGTGGGTTAAATTCTGCCAGCTACTCAATTTGTAGAATTTTGCAGAATTTATTATTCCGTCAGACTGTGATTGCATTTCATGAATCTATTTATTTCCCCCAAATCTTTATCTGTTTGTTCCAGTATCGGTTCGAAATGAAGGATCGCAACGTCATCCTTCATGCCCTGTAGTGTTCTTCAACCATCTTATTTTCAGACCAACCCTATACAATAACCTATTAGGAATTGGAATGGTTACATAGCAGTACTGAGTACGTTGTCTGTGACCTCGATTGGGTTTTCATACGCGTTGTCGTGCTCACTGGATCTGCAATTAGAAAAGAAAATCGCATCAATCCTCGTTACCGTGAATCAACGTCTGCCCCGCCAGACACGACCCGTCACACCCTCTGTCCCTGTCTGTTCTTAATGTGTTATAAATGTATTTATCTCTATCCCCCTTCTCCTTGGGCACCTGAAGGGTTAATTCAGCTCTGCCTTTTGCCTCATTAGAAATAAAATATTTTTCCAAACTTTTCATTGAATTCCTTTTTTTTTTGGCACGTCATAGAAAAGCAAATAGTTTTTTTTTCTTAGAGCCTCAAATAGAGTGCTGTATACTGTAACGTAGTTACGCATTGAAGAAAACTGTTTTTATTTAATTTTGTTCCAATAATCTTCTTTTACCCACAGATCTAGTGGCTGCCATCATGATATCTTGGGCTGTTTGCCATTTTATGGCAATGCTAATGAAGTCCTGCTTGATCCATGAAAGTCTTTCCTCCATAGACTTCCATTAGTCAGACTGTCAGTGCCTGGGTGATTAGGACTGAGCCATTCCATTATTTAGCAGGAATCATGATGTTAGTCTAGTAGAGCTAGAAAATATACACATGCCAAACATGTAACTGTCAAAAACTCAAAACTAATACTAATACTAGTAATACGGTGAGAGCGCCCCTTTTTTGGCTAATGTATGTGGATATGGATATAGGAACCTATAGGGTACAGTATGACCTGTCATTAAGCATATAGCAGATTATGAAGCATTAATCCATAGGCACAGCCTTATATGATATAATGGCGTCATTAATAAGAATCACTATTAAGTATCTTCCTTCCATTCTCCCGTATCGTTTTGTAGCATTTACACTGTGAACAGGAACACAACTTGTACTGCAAAGAAGTTAAACTGTAACAAGAAGGTGACTCCATAGTCCGTACCGAGCACTTTCTGCTTGCTTAGTGTTTCCTGCTGTTTAGTTTCTGCTGTGTCAAAGTACATTTTATTCATAGTGGTGAGAATGAGTAAATTATTTATGTGTACTTAATTATTGTTTTCATTATCATTGATTTATTTTGCACGTGAAATGTTGGAACCCCCCCCCAAACCCAGGATGCCATTGACATTTATGTTAATAATATTATCTCCTGGCCAGATTCTACTCGGCCATCCTTTGCAAAGTTTAAATGCTATATTGATATAAAAAATCCCCAATAAGTGAAATCATAAAGCCTGGACTGTGATGTTTTTATGTGGACGTCGAAGGCCAGTGACCCAGCTGTTATCATAGATTTTAAGCAGGTAATACTAATAGCCCTCCTGTCTGTTCATAAAAACACTACACATTTACCAAGATAATACGTATCCCATGCTGTGGTATATACACACCTGACATCGTGCACCCTATACTGGTGGTACGTGCCATTGGAGGTCACATCTTCGTCTGTAGATTTCATCGCCATGTCTGGGTCCTTGATATCTCTGTAGGAGAACAGATTACACATCAGTAAAGATAAAAACAGTAACTATTGTTTGCACGAGACAACCATCATTTCTTCTGTGGTTGTTGGAATGGTAATAAAGTTAAGAGATGAAAGATGCAATTCATTAGAAGTCAAAAAGCGTTAAACTGCCCACCCTCGTATGTACAAAATTTCTAAGAGTCGATGCAATGCCCGTAAGCTTCTAAAACCTTTGTTAGTTTAAGTGTATGAATATTTTTTATAAATGCCAACAGATGCACAGAGGACATAACTCTGCATACCAAGAAACACACAATTTGGCCCATCATCTGGCCATTGTTTTAGTCGTAAAGACTGATGCCAGGCTTGTGTAAGTTGGTGTTGGTTGCATAATTTGCATATGATTTGCATTTTGTGTTTTACATATGGTGTGATGCATGCTGGTCGTAACTCACTACTAGTCCGCTGAAAGGCTCTTGGAGGCTGGTGGTAATTGTTTCCCCAATAAGGTTAGTTTCTGTTTTATCTAAATGCTAGTTTATTTTGCTGGTGGGGGCAGACTTTGGGGAGGTAAAGTACTTTATCACTATGCTTTTGTGTGCTACAGTGCCACTGGGCTATGATTCCTGTTATCTTTGATGCTAGTCTTGTCTGCAGGTTGAAGTTTAATGGGGACAAGGAAGGATTGCCTGGTGGGTGCACCCAGTTGGGGTACAGGTTGTTCCCGTCACAGCCTTGAATAACATTTCTCAGTTGTAGCTAGTTTAGTGATGTTCATCATTATAATAAGCTAACACCCATATTGGGTATCTGAATGACATAACGACATAATACTGATATTATTAAGTAAGCATCAAGATTAACGTATGCGCTGCGTAACTATCGAGCTATGGTACTAATGACGCAGTAAGGGGAACTGGATATAGTATGCCACTCATGGCACAAAAACCAGAAGAGCCGGTCACGGGGGAACGTGTACATCTATAAAATAAATATCCCAGACTGGTGTTTGCTTTAGCTGCCAGAAGCGAGTGAGCGCTTAATGTATCGACTATTGCGTAATATACCCCACTACACTATGAAGCTTGCTTCGTTCGTGATAAATGTGAAACATTTACAGCAAATAACAGCTAGACGGTCACTAAGACATTTACATGTACGGTGTTAGAATGTGTAACGTTACAACGAAAATAACTTCTAGAGTCAAATGCCACGAAATAAATATGTGTCCGGTGGATGTTGGTGAGATATAATGAAGGATGCTGTAAAACTTACTGTGTTCTTCTGTTCCACACCCGGTTAGCCACGTAAACCACGAGAACGAGAAAAAGGAACACGGCTACCGCTATCAGTCCCGTCAGCCACTGAGGAAACTTTCGCAGATTGGCAGAGCGTTGGTCTAGAAGAGAAATGTGGCAAATGTGTATAAACATGTGCACGTGACGCCCCTATCAAAAATAATATGTTCTTTCCCCTCGTGGAGGTCGTTGGTGCTCAAAGAACACGCGGGATTTGTGGAGTATCACACATTAAAGAAATAATTACTTAATATTTTATATTTTTGTGTTAAATTCTGAAATACCGAGACAGTGACCGTTATTTCACGTTGAAATCATGGGTTTTTAATCAGGCATCAATGAGGGTTAACGTCCTGGTGTCCGAAGGTGGTGGGTTCATTTCAGAAAACCACAGAACCATAAAATTACAAGTATCTGTTAAGTGTGAAAGTCCACAGATCTGATAATTAGCTAAGAGGACAGAGTTTCGGGTACATGATGTGCTCGTTTTCGGATCATGTGTAGCATCACGTTGCTGACTGTTGGGATAGGATGCCTCATTCGCCCAGGCAGAACAAAAACAGCCAGAAGCCATTCTGAACGTAAAGGAAAGTTCCAGGAAAAAAGGCACAGTTTTCCATAATAAAGTTAATTATTAAAGTTGTGAATCTTTTTTCTTAGAAAGTCTGCAATGGGTATTATACTTGCGTCTGCTTCAACCAACTTCCTCCTGCAAAGGCTTTCCATTGTTGGCCATGTGTAACACGATCTCATAAACAAAATGGCCGACATAGCGCATGACTGAAAATAAGGGATCGGCAAATCCAGTGGTTTGAACAAAAAATGCCAGGGGCCCCTATCAGACTTACAGTGAGGCAAGTGCTGCTTAACAGGCCACCTGAATAGAAGCATGCAGAGGGAAAACGGATCGCCAGAAACGGGACACCGCATCCTAATGCCCGGGGTCACGTGATTTTAGATGAACTGTCCGCCGGCACGCGCATCTACAACAGGCTGGCGGTTAAGCTTCACGTGTTTATCCTTAAACAATGGCTCCTGCTTACTCTGTCTTATACGGTCATCTACAACCAAAACGTGGCTGCCTATCCAAAAATAAGAGGTAGAAATGGCTGGGCATAGGCACATGACCTGACTTCACTGAGGACTTAATTAAATGGTGTATCCTTAACCAAATAGCCCTGCTGTCTAATTACCACCCAAGCACCCTATCTACACAAAGAAAATAAGGGAGCTTTAGTTTAATGGATGGTCCTACGGTTGCAACATTATAACTATTAAAGTGCAAGTACAGCAGTCAAAAACAATAATTAGTATAAATGTAAACTTTTGGTTAAGTGGGAGATCTGCAAAACACAGTAAATAAAATGGCAACAGTTAAAAAAAAAAAAAGAACACAGTACAGCTTACTTTTTATAAATAATACAGAAACATTTACAAACGTTCGTACAATTTACAAAGACTTTTCTCAAAGGGGTGCGGAAAAGTTTAGGAAAGGTGTTCTGAAATCACAGAGTTTCTTACAGGAAGAGGTGCGTTGCTGACGTTGTGAAACGAGGAGTGTAGTCATTGAGAAACACTCTTGTAGTTGGGCCAATGGGCGGTAGGACAATAGACTTCAATCCAAGTCATTAAAGTGCCACTTTATATTCAAGTGCATAGAATGCTTGCAAACCCTCCAAAAATAATTTTTTTGAAACAAAAAAATAACAAATGGATTGCAGAGATATTTACCAGTCATGGAAATTGTTTTGTTGATTCACACTCCATTTTTAGAACTTTAAGCTCCATTTGTGATCATAATGCCACCTGAGATATAGCCTGAGGTCTTTGGCAATGTGGGATCCCAGCCTCGTCCAACAGAAAGACAAAAAAGGGATCTGCAAACCCACAGAAGCATCTAGGCTCCAGTAACCAGATACTCGCGAGGTCCCCAAAACCTTGGAGAACGTCACATCTTTTTATATGTTGGCCCAATAAAAGGTATCCACCTTGGCTAAATACTCTATGGGCTAATATGGTAATAATATTCTTTGTATTGCCGTATTAAGTACATAGAAAACTTTGTCTCTTGAACATTAGAGGTTTACACTCCTGCCAGATGGGTAAAATTGGACCCCATGCTAAAAACCTGGTGTTTTCTACTAGTATACCTAGGAGGGGATTATCGAGGAGCAATGTTTTGGGGGGTTTTCTACAATTAAGTTTATGGTGGGACAATTGGACTCATGCCAGAACAAAAAGGAAAAAAAAAATATATATTAGCCAAACACAAAGCTTTCACCTTTATCAGCAAACGACAATAAAAAAACAAAAATAATGAATAATTGATTATTTTATGTTAAAAACAGTTAATATTGCAAAATATTAAGATATAATGTTCATCACTGTTGCATTTCATATTTCTTTGTATTAGCAATTAGACTGAAAATAAATCACGCCGAGATTAAAAAAACGCTCAATTATTATTCATCAGCTTTTTATAACATTAGCCAATCTTTGCTTCTCGGAAAAGCCGTTTGCCAGCACGTAGCCTGCCAACATATTACACGCGGAGGCAGACAATCAGTGCATTGTCTTCGATTCTGGCATTCGACGTGTTAAAGAAAAAAAAAAAGTTTGAAAGTGAAAACGTAATTTCACTCTAAAACCACCACTCTCCAAAGAATAACACAGACGCTTTCACGCTCTAATTTCTCTTAGGGGTTTATTCACTAAACCATGAGCCGCAGGTGAATTGCGGTGAGCCGAAACGGTGGAACCTTGAACAATTTCACTTACAAGAAGGGTTGAGCTGGTCCTGGATAACATATGGAGCTTGAAGCCATCCTGCCGCTGTTTATACAGCCCTTCTTGCAAGAGAATCTCACAGCGGTTAACCCTTCATATACTGCATATTTCTTGTGTTTCAATATATGAGATACAGACACTCTCGGTTTCTGATCAGGTAACGTACCTGGCTGGCAGCAGACTTGTCCCAGCGTGACCAGGAAAAAGAACGCAAGCTGCAAAGAGAGCATGATCATAGGGGGGGATCTCTCCGACGTCTCCTGGATAGACCACTGGACGGAGAATCACATCGCATTGTTCTGGAGAAGGAGGAAGCATTCCAGGGCAGTTAATACCAAATCTGAAGGGTGTTTGGATACACCTCTTGGCTTTGGGAGGGATCTCACCCATTACACAAATTATTTGCATTCTCTGACAACGGCTGATTCTTTATCTGGGAAACGTTTGAGTGATTAATACGTTTTATTTGGTAATAATAACACAAGTTGGAACAAATCTCTCTCTCTCGCCCCCATTAAAAGCAAATGAGTTTGAGTCACGTTCAGACAAAGCTGTTTACATACGGATTTGGGATTTTCTTTTCTCTGTCGCAACGTTAAATAACAGGCTTTCGTCAGGATTACATTTTTTATAAATAAATTAATGTGGCTTGCCTTTGGGAGAAGCTGCAGCTCCAGGGATACGTTTGATGAATGGATTGTCCTTTAAAGATACTTTTGGTAAAAGCTTTTCTGAGTACTTATCGTGGCATAAAACAGGGTTCATATTTTTTTAAACCATGTTTTCTACCCCCGTTATAAAACAATTTATGTGAAGACCTAAAAAAAAGTGGCCCCAGCACCCCATCGTATCTTAAACAGGTAGCTACAGTTAAGAGAGAATAAGTTCTGGGGAGAGATGCTACTTTTGTGTTCTTGAGTATGAGGTCTTGGATAAGCTGCCCTTTGAGTGTTAACGGTCCAATAAAAAGTATAACTGTACTAAGAATTACTGACTACAAGAGACCGAAAGATGGCTTCCCACCAGCTCTTCTTGTAGTACCGTTGAATGTCCCAAGTCTCTCAAGGAACAAATCTTTAACCCTGTAAAAACAGCATTAAACCACATATTATTTTTTTTAAAAAGATGCAAAAAAACCCCCAACAAGGGTGTAAAATGACTTAGAAAAGGGGAAAAAGAGAGAGAGGGTTTGGAGGAGGAGAATATTCTGTATTTGCTCTTATTGCAGGCCAAGAACGCAAAAGAACCGCTCGGATGTGTCTGGATTTTAAATCTTGTGTATCCGATCGACCATGTTGATTATACATGAAAAGTAGGAGAAAGCAAAACCAGTTGGCATCCCAAGGCCTGCGTCTGTCTCCGGCCCTCCTGGTCTATGTGTCTATGGAACGTTGCAATGATGCATTTCCTTTAAATCTAGATAATATCTGACTTTAGAATATTTGTTTTTTTTACTGATTAATTAGTAACTACCTAACTTGTTTTCGGACAGGGCCATCAAATGATGAGGCTAATCTCTCAGCCTTTGTTTGCAAATTCCTTCCTCGCTAAGCAGGAAAGTGCATCTCCAGGAAACCATTCACCATAAACCAGAAAAAAACAGTGTCAAGATTATTTATTTTGGACGATCTATCCATCGGTTCCTGAGCAATAATATCTGTTAGGGATGCAATGGATTGAAAGTAATCAATCACTTAACACCTTCAGGACAAAATTATTAACATAAGGAGTCCAGTAATTTGATGACCAACAGTGGTCGTGGAGGTAAGTGGCGGTGGAAGTATAGGGAGCTGTCCTTGGTCAGCGACCATCAGTTATCAGTTATCCGTCACTACTTATAACATGACCACAGCTCTAAAGATAGCCAGGCACAAAAATATATATAAAAAACACCTTTTTTGATGAAGATCAATCTGAGTCAAAAAAGCCAATTAAAAGTCATTAAAGATGTTCTGCTTGGTTGTAACCGACCTCAAAGGCTAAAGGGTACATGCATCTGCTAAACCAATGCAGGAAGGAAACATAGTTCCAATTTAGGATGATAGTAAGATTCTAATACAATCTTTATAGAGGGACAAACAGATAATAATGAGAAATTTGCATGGAATTTTGGTGTGATTTTGTTCCCTTTTAAGGTGCCTGCATGGGAGCTTTGGGTTGGATGTTGAGATATAGAAAGGATTTTGTAGACTTGTTGATAGTGAATTTGGATCCAGCAGGTGGAGCTAAAGCGAAAGGTATTTTCACAGGTGTGACAAACGTAATTCCAATAAAAAAATTAAATAATAAAAAAAAAATAATAATATAAAAATAAATAATAATAATAATTAATAATAATAATAATAATAATAATAATGGTGTGGTTCCTGGTCCTTTTATTGTCTGGCAAAATAGCTTAAAGATTTTTTTTAGTATTTTCTAGTATTTTTTAGTATTCTATTTCTTTTAATAAAATGTATTTTGCTGCGTGTATTATTTGTTTCAGGCAATTAGAAAGTAACAAAGAGATGCTGTAGTCCTTCGAACTTAATAAAGAGCACAAGGGCCTTTGAGATGTATAACGCTGTCATCCAAACACCTTGGCTTCATAAATAGTGATTTGAAATGAAATTGATTTATTTTCTCTCCTTAATTGAAATACTGTTTCTGCTCAGACGATAATCCCTCTTGAACATGCGCGTATAATTACGAATTCATAGAACATCTTTCCCAGGAGCTATAATAGTTGTGGACTGTATCCTCCGAGATGGGTGTCTTATTAGAAATTCACTGCCGAGCGTTAACGAGGCTTCATTAGCTGTAGAGAAGAGATAGAGCCGGACTGCACAGGCCCAATGTTCCTCCGGGGAGAATTTAATTGGAATGACTCTGTAGCACAACAAGAGCAGATAATGTGTCTTTCCTAGATGATTGTTTTTACATATCCTAATGTTCTTATAGATAAGGTTATGCTGAGCATCCCATGGGGCTCTTTGAATAATAAGGTGAAATTATATTGCCTAGCTGTGAACTATAGTAAATCTTGGCCAACTGGCCACTAGAATTCCCAGAGCCCAGGAGCTGCGCGGCTAGGTATTAGCATCCATGTGTGCATCTTTGTGTTGTATGCCAGGCTGTGTGCGTTAGTGTGTGTGTGTTAGTGTTGAGTGCCTGATCGTGTTGGTGTGAGTTTCTGAGTGGGTGTGCTAGTGAGAGTCTCTGTCCTTGAGTGTGTTCGTATGACTTTCTTTGTGCATGTGTGTTAGTGTGAGTGTCTGGGTGTGTGCATTAGTATGAGTGTCCGTGTGTGCTAGTTTAGATGTGACATAATGTATGTGGGTGTGGTTTTGGTGGGCATGGTTTTTGATTGGGCAGGCAGCATTTCATCCTTGGACCCGGTCGCACAATGTCAATAAAACACCTTTTTTTAAGAAAATAATGAAATATCATGCAACAGACCCAAAACATGTACAATAAAGCCATGTCTCAGTTTCTTCTGTTTCTTCATTAACCTTTCCGTAAGGCTCTTAGGTCAGGTCAGATATGTCATAATTAAGACAAAGGCTTATTTGTATCAATTGGCTTTTATCACCCGTATCCCACTGTCCATGTTGTTAGCAGCTAACGTGTCTTGTAATTGCTGTTGTTCAAGCTGTTACTGAAATGCCCTGGTCAGTAGTCACAGAGCAAACCATTTAGAATTGGAGCACAAATAGATATAATTGAAGTTAATTACACGCACTTGTAGATTTCAGGAAAAAACAAGAGATCGCATTATTAACCCAAGAACAGTTAAAGTGAATAGGTGGCCGGGTGGCTTTGCAGTTTGCTGAATGGGATGGCCGCCTGAAAAGACCCTCGGTTAGTTTAGCATCAGAGATAAACAGACCGTATTCAGATCAGATTTATTTCTGTCGTTTAAGAAGTCCCCGGCAACCGGGCAGGGTGTCTGCTGTGAAGATTTATGGAACATCCAAAGCAACAAGAGAAAGGTCCATGCGCATAAAAAAGAGATGCACTCACTAGAATTAAAGTGCGGTAATTTATCTGTCAAATAAAACGTGTTGGCACCGTTCAGTATCAAAAGCAAAAAACAACCAAACACTGGATATGGCGGAATTAATAAAACAATGGCAATGCATTAAAAAATGGGGCCATAGGCAGTCCGTGATCATGGCTTGTATTTTTAACTCATGCAAAGCTAAAGGGCCATCGGATTTAAACAAAACAGCATTTTTCACATCGCTCAGCGGGTTTGACATTTCATAGCTAACAGGGTAATGGTCATTGACATGGTCCCGCTGGCAGCCACCATTGACCTTATATCACAAAAGGCAACGTATAGTAATGGACACTCCATTATCCTTGTAATAATGTAGAACCCACTACTGCCGGATAACTGGACCAGTAGAAGAGTCCACATGGTGGCCCACACTATGGTGCAGAACAACTAGGAGAGAATTCCGTCTCAAGAGGAGCATTGCATGGATCCATTAGCGCTGCAAAATGCGCCCAATGGCTATGGCTTGTGACCACCATGTGGACCTCATCATCCGCAGCATGCAAGGCTTGAATATTTCATCATTCACACATGCATAGTTTTTGGGTTCATGCAATCTAAATGCATTTTGCCTTGGCAGCAGACTTGATGCCTGAAATTGCTGAACATACTAGAAACTTCATAAGTGAGAGATAACATATCCTCTAGATTGTAAGCTTGCGAACCGTGCTCTCTCCACCTAATGTATCGGTTTGTCTTAATCTGTCAATTCTCGTCTTCTCAGACCCCTTGAATATATGTATTGTGTTAAGCGCTGCGTAAACTGTTGGCGCTATATAAATAAAAGATAATAATAATAATAACTTTGGAGGAGTAATCATGCAGACATTGAAAACCTTTTTTCATGGTAGACATATGAGTTGTGTTTTTAATATGTTTATATTATTAATTCTAATCTCTAGGTTTAGAGCTGTTAACTGAGGAGTTTGTGAGATTTGAGGGAGTAGGCAATACATAAGTACATTTATATTTTTTGCACTAATGTGACATAATTTGATTCAATTGTAAGTAGATAAGTTATTATAACTTACAAATTATGGAAGGGACAGATGCCACCATGTGAGACATCATTACCCTAACATACAGTCTGTGAAGTTTTGTCCAACCAAGAAGGTTACAGAAGAAAAAAAAAAGACAAACAGAAGAAATTCAAGAAGAACAAAAATGATGAAAATCCCTGGGGCTTTCAAGCAGGTGGTCTCTCTGTTGAATACGGCAGAATTTATGGAGCAAGATCTAGTAGAGAAAGCCAAACATATGTGTTGTAAATGTTTCTCCCTCCTCTGTATGGCAGATGTGTCCCTGGGGTGAAATGATGTAAAACAAGCAATAAACCTATAGTCTGCATACTTGTTAATCCCTTTTTACCATTGCTTTCTTGTAAACCATTGTGATGTAGACGTGTCTTTCCTATTTCCATAAAGTGGATCTCACTCCCACCAAAGTTGCTCTTATTTATAGTAAAACAATTGCCACAGAAGCCAAACTGTGCTGTGGTCTGAGCCATGCCACATTAACGTGTGCCAATTGTCTCCTATTAACACAATCAGTGACAATCGGCAGCATCCATCAAGACATTACTTTCCATCAATAGTTCCACCAGCAGGTATCCAGTAGTTTCTACATATACTGAGATGCATCTTGTGTGGCTTAATAATGTATCACTTCATCTATTCATTTGTCGCAATTTAGAGTGTGAGTCAGTGTGTGAGTGAGTGTCAGTGTGTGTGTATGTGTGTCAGTGTGTGAGTGAGTGTCAGTGTGTGTGTATGTGTGTGTGTGTCAGTGTGTGAGTGGGTATCAGTGTGTGTGAGTGTGTGTCAGTGTGTGAGTGAGTATCAGTGTGTGTGAGTGTGTGTCAGTGTGTGTGAGTGTCAGTGTGTGTGTATGTATGTGTGTGTGTGTTCCTTAACCAAAAAGCACCCCAGGCTTAGAGGTTAGAATGCTAATGCAGGCAGAGATCTTGTGTGCTTGTCACATTGTGTCATCTTACATAGCACCCCTTGTCAAGTACCAAACCAATTTTGACACATTGTAGGGTGGTTTCAGGGGCAACTCTTGCACTTGCTTGACTCACCTAGCACTAAAACCAGTCCTGTTTGTGTGTGCTCAGATGTATCACATTAAAAGATTTTACAATAATAGCAACTGACTTCCAGATGAAAGGATATTTTATTAATTAAAAAGAATAATCACAAAAAAGATGGGACAGCAGCCAAAATCCAGATAAATTAAACCAAAATATTCTAAATGAACAACAAATAACACAATTAAACCTTTCAAAAATAACATCATAAAAAGAGTTAAATGAACAACAATATGCATACATCTAACCATAAGCAGACATTTGTGAGTATTAAAACAATAATGCACGCATGCAAGCACACATATACACACATACACACACATATCCGCATATACATACATACACACACATACACACATACATACACATATACACATACAAACCTATACACACATCTACGCATATACACACCTGTACACACACCTACATACATACAGTTGAATACATCAACAAATATGGAGATATGTAGAATACATATATAGAATATAAAATGTAAAAATAATTTAAATTTAATTTATCCCAATACCTCAACCATTAACAAATAATCAGATGCAGAATATATAACATGAAGCTGCCCGGTTCAGACTCATAAACAAATAGACATTATTATTATTTATTGTCTGACCTATAGATACGTTACTGATAATCAGCATCCGTTAATTTCAATAATTTACTTAATTTACTTGAGTTCAGATTTCCAAACTTCCCCCATACGTCAGTATCAACGTTTTCTCTAAATATTCACCATCTTAAAAGCACAGGAATAAACATTTTATTTATAATTGTGTTAGCGTCAGATACAGTATAAATAGCATATAGAAGATATTTAGAATTCTACCTGTTCTATATAATACACACATGATAAATATAAAGTTCTAGGCTACCCTCCAGTAGAGGGTCTGTGCCGAATCATTCCCGGTGATAGGCAATTTGTCAGAGTGATTGGATTTATTGCCCTCAATTTGTGATATCAGTACAGTGATCAAGATCATTCAGTGGTGCTTTGGTATTTTTAATTAACAGGTCCTGGAGCTCGGGTCTTCCCTCTGCTCTCAGGATCCCGCGTGTCTCAGAGGTATTGGATCTGTACTGTCCTTGAAGTCAATTCACACCGGTAGCTAAAGGGCAAGTGTTTTCCCAGAGACTGTATGACACAATCAAATACCCACTAGCCATTCCTTCCATTCTCTCTGCTACCTCCCAAGGGAGGCCATGTTAGCTGCGGAGATTGTTTCTGTCAGAGCTCTCAGACCATCTTCATCACTTATGACATCCAGCTCCCCGATGGGGAAAATGTCACTGAATGGGATGTCATTTACTGCCTATTTAACCTGTTTGAGTCTGGATTACGCACAACAAGAATTTTCGGGGGGAAATGTTTTCTTTGAGGGAGCATACTACGTTTTTAAAACTATAATCTCTTTTACGTAATCATTTATCGGCCTATAAAGGACATTATATGATATTTTTTGGGACATGTAGTGTTTCTTGCAGACAAGCCCTTTTTGTATTATAAAACATTTTCAATACCATGAATTACACTGTGAGTGTAAGATTTGTATGATTTGTCCCCATCCCACCGCATGCTCGCAACGGAGCCTCCAATACCTAAAGCTTGCAATGCGACCATAAGGTCCCAATCATTGAAAATGGGCCATGTGTCCCGCAAAGGCCCAGTCTCAGTAGTGGGCCACCAGGATCATTGAGAGGGCTGTGGCAGATCAACGAACCCGGGGCCGATGCACAGGCAATGGCTGCACCCTCATGATGGCGGCTCTGATGCAGTTCAGTATTTTCAGCCGCTCTTGTATATTTTTTTGGCTTTTTTGAGTTTCAGAATAATCCCAGTCCATGAGGATGGGGCAGTGGAGGGCATCAGACTGTCACAGAGAGCATTGTTTATATTAGCCATATTTTATGTGGTTACATGTTAAACAACCAAATTTAGTGGCCATATAGTGCAGGTAGGTCCCGATGCGTAAATTGTTGGCGCTATATAAATAAAAGATAATAATAATAATAAATACCATCATTGAATGGACAGGACTAGGCAATGCCCATTGAGCATTGTGTGCCAAAAGAATTGTAAGCTCTTATAGTACAGGGCTGTTGTGTTGGGTTTGTTCCCAGTGGAGGAGATAATTGTTCATAACTGGTCTTATGTGATGGTTCATGAACTTACTACATGTTATATCCCATATTATGTATTCCAAATACATAATAATTAATGATTTAATTCTAATCAAAATATTTAAGTGGAAAAAACCCAGTATATCAGAGACTTCACCTGAAACTGTATTGATGGGATGCACATTGGTAAGTCACAGAATGCAAGAAAGAGTTGCTGAAAAAATAGTACGCCGAGGGTGCTAGAAGAAGCCATAAAGCCTAGGGCCTTCCCAGCAAAAATGTGATGAAGATGAGTGTTTCCTCCATGAGGCTCCTCCTAAACTAAACAGTACCTCGGGCTCACACCTTTCTGTGTGAAGTATAAGGGTTGTCAGGTGTTTAATTGGGTTGGTCCAACATGACCAATGTTACTTGCCCACCAGAACTATCTGTGTCCTACCTGGACAGTCACCAAAGCTTTAGCCAAATAAATTGGTTCTTCTTACCACCCTTGGCGATGTTGGCCAATGTGTCTAGAATACTATGACTTTAAGGTTTTTTTATGAATCCACCTGTATTCAAGCAGGAATATATTTGCAGATTCACCACTGCTTCTTCACCCAGAGCCATGGAAAATCCAACCACCTTATATTAGAAACCCACGGTGAAGCATAGCTAAGCAGAATTTTTTTTTTTCAAAGCCAAGAGTCTAGATTTCAATAACTGCATCTGTTCTGCTGGTCTGAGGCCAACAAGTGATAAAACACACTGTCTGCATTTTGGTTTTTAACAACGAATTTAAAGAGATCGGCCAAATCGCTGGTCTGTGTTATGGAAATCAGAAGCGTCCTTCCACTCGGCAGATGCAGGCAGACTAATAATAAATGTTTAGTCAACACGGTGGAAAAATCCTTTGTCCGGCACTTGTGGGCACCCTTGTAACAGCACACGAGTTAGCTCATTCATCCCATTGAAAAGAAGTGTTTTACTAGTCCTGTGTTTTGTTAACCCTTTTCTCTTCCAAAGAGGCAAATGCACTTATTCCGATACCTTCAGAAAAGAGTTTGCATCCTTTTTTTTTAGCCCTGTGTTTTCATATTTTCTTTCATATTTAATATTTCTTAACCTTTGGAATTTTACACAACAAAGAGTTGCCAGTCTTGTTGTTTAGATCGTAAGCTTGTTTGAGCAGGGTCCACCTTTCCTTTTGTTTCTGTACGTTCAGATGCACTACTTATTAATGTTATTATTGTTTCTTGTTTTATATAGCGCCATCATATTCCACAGTGCTGTACATTGGGTAAACAGGACATAACAAGTAATATTTAACATGACAGTTTGATTACAGAAGCAACAGGGGCTGAGGACCCTGCTCAAATGAGCTTACAATCTAGAGGGCGTTAGGGTGCATTACACAAGAGGTAAAAGTGCCGCTAGGGATGGACCAGCCACACTAGTATTGCAGGAGAGGGACTAGGGAAGGTGAGCTAAAGGAATATGTTTCCATATTGTACTGAGCTGTAGGATATGGTGGCACTATTTAATAATAATAATAATAATAAATAATAATAAAAATAACAATAATAAATAAAATGATAATACTTGTGCAACTATTATATTCTTGGAAAGAACATCTGCAAAATTATTCTTAAGAATCAAAATTAAAGGAATTACGGTATATTTAGATCTTTCTGTTTCCGATCTGTTATTTTGAAGGGACCTTGTTCTTTGTATAAATGTATGATGTGTTTATCGATACATGGAACTCAATAAAAAGAGAATTTACAAATATATTAAATTGAATAAACACACAATAATTATGTAAAAATACATTCTAATATAAAATGGGGGAAAATGGGTACTGGAGAGACTAAGGGAGACAATTTGTCTAGGACAAGGAAAAGAAGTAGCTTCAGGTGGTCTGGCTTGGGAAGCTCCCAGGTATATTATAGTATATACATAGTTCCAGACTGGTATTTATACCATTTTACCATTTTTTAAGAAATCTATAGAAATGGATCTGGATATAGGTGCTGCCTTGTCACAATTTTTAAGTATTGGGCTTCTATATAAACCACAACCAACTTGAGTCAACGTCAGATGTAATCAGCAACATTAAAACCATTAGTATACGTTGTGACTGTAACGTATAAAGACAAAACGTTGCCATTAGATGTTCAGTCCCTTCTTGTTAGACCAAGAATGAATACACTGACAGCACTCTATACTGCCCACCAGAAACAAAACCATCCTAATGAGAAGCAAGTCTTGGGTCTTCTCACCCAATCCCTGGAAAAAATATAAAAAGTGAATACGGAAAGACATTATTTGCGCTGTCTCTGTTCATTTGCATTAATGATAATATGCAAATGGTGGAACAATAGGAAATGTCACCAAGTATACAATTCTTACTGGATAGGGAAAGACAATAGTTTGGTGGTTGATAATCTCACTGTGCCAACTGCAATATGACTGCTTTGTAACAGAATGCTGGTTTCTGTCCAGAGGAACTATTCCCTTATACACGGTCTAGAAGAGGAGGACTAATCCCAATCTCCTCCTGGCCCACCTGTCTCTTCAACACCCATATTTACCCCAACTTGCCCCAAGCCCACCCTTATTACACCACCACCAACATCACCATTGCCCCAGGTCTGTTTCAATGTGTTGAGCTATATGGGCCATGTCTGAAAATGCCATTGCACTCTGCCCCATTCCTACTACCATATGTAAATATTTTTGATCATGAAATAACATGTTACAGCAGAGAAAGGTTGGTTGTTTGTGATGGTTCTGCTTACATTGGATCATCATAAATAAAGATAGAATAAATATATCAAAGATAACCCAGCGAATAAGGGTTAATTTTGGCAGCACCTGAGGAGTGTCCAACCCATAACTAAGCAAGTTATATTTCTAGTAGCTCTGGAGTTTGACTCCAGTAATCCTTCACCAGTCTTGTACACTGGTAATAATAATATAAATAATAATAATATAAATAATATATATATATAATGTGTATAATGTTTATAATGGTATTGCTATGTTTCATGAATACATTTTTACATTGTAACATTTTTACATTTTATTTGGCAATTTCATTTTATTAAACTAACAAAATCATTTTGTAAGAAAACGCATCTAAAAAAAAATGCATATTTATATAGTTAAAAAAATAATAATAAAAAAGGACTGGTGGTGAATTACAACCTGCTGCAATGTACCTGTTGTTAGACTAAAATCCCCATCAGTAGCTGGTTAAATGCGAAGGGAACTCCAGCCTAATCCACAGGTTTCTCACCATTAATCTTTGATGTGAGGAAGTGCTTGTCTCTGGGGTACAGTCACGGCCCCTCGAATCTCTTTCTGATTTCTGAAGAAGAAGAAAAAAAAAATAAGCTTCATGAATAAACTGTCTTTATCTCACATTTCCAGTTCTTCCATTATCAGCGCATGTGAAAAAGCAATGGGTTCTACTCACTGGGCTCATATGCATAGTGATGTTTATAGGGTCTTCTCGGAGCCCAGCATGCAATCAGCAGGGCATTTCCCCTGAGCCCAGTTAGCTTCTCCACCCATTGTTCACAATGGAGAATATATGGAGGCTGTAGAGATAACTAGCCGGTCTTCCTTGTACTCATGGGAGGACAAACATATTGATTACAGTCAGACAGATATAAACAGCATTTTCCCACTAGCTTCCATGTATATTAATGAAGTTTCAAGGGTGGTATTCCCACCATTAGTAAAAAGGCTGGGAATGTACATAGTCCCTGCGTTTCACAATTTTCCTGCCATTAGATCCTGAAATCAATCAATCATACAATAAATCAAAGTGTGCTAAAGATTTTTTTTTTGGGGAGGGGGTGGCGGGGAATAATTCTGCCTTCTTCAAGAATAAAATACTTGATTTAGATGACAAAAAAGATAGAAATAAATATTTTTCTGACAAATATAGAAAATTAGCTGTAATTTAAAAAAAAATGTTTTCTTTCAAAATTCATATTTGAATGGCATGTATGGCAAACAACACACTCATTAAGGAAAATGAATAAAATCTGTTAATATTAATAATATTGGTAAGTGGGAGTGGCTTGAGTTATAATGGGTGTGGTTTCAACTGGAGTTGAGCTCCATATTCTATTATGAATATGGAGATCAATATATGGAGAATATTTATGGCGAATATGGAGACTATTATTTCATGAGGTTTTTTTTCATATATATATTTAAATTTTGGAAAAAGTGAAAAATATACTTCTGAATCTATTAAAAAAATCATGGCTCCTAACTGGGGTTTTGGATTCTTTCAAACACACAAAAAAAGGGTAAATTGAAATATCCACTCTCTGAAATGATATCACATCCCACAGGCCTGGACTGGCGATCTGGCACACCAGACAAATGCCCGGTGGGCCGTTGGCCGATAGTTATCCATACTCATCGATCTGTCGCTCCAGCAAACATGCAAGTTGTAACTGGTCATGGAATCTCTGGATTGAAACATATTTCCTATAAATATGGGCTGATGCTTCTGCCCATCTAACGTGCCCGCAGGAGAGGCATAATCCTAGGATTGGCCCAGAAAATATGTACAAGCTTGGAAAATCATTAGGAAATTGCCTTTGGTGCCCTGTGGCCTTTTCCGACTAGGCTGAACAAACAAAATGTATGGGTAACCTAGAGATAATACAGAATGCTAATAGTATGCCACAATATTGTAAATATTGGGTTTTTAACATTTGGAGCAGTTCATCCAAATATAAAAATATATATTTTTTGCTACTTGGTTTTAAGGAAAAACATGGTTATGTTTAATAAGCAGCTAGATAGAAATCCCAGGTATTTTCCACAATGTTATGTTATATGCAAGCGGATTGCAAGGCTTTCAAATAGGCCTACTAGGGATTTCATAGCTCAGATAAAGCAGTGAGAAAATCCCAAAATGGTTATCCAAAGCGCCAAAAGTATCTCATTTGCACGAAATCAACAGAACAATCCATACAATTCCGATTCTCCGTCCAAATTGTGCGACCTCTCCATGACTGTTCTATCATCATTGGGAGAAGAGCATGTCCATTTCTTCATAAACCTATGCATCATGAATGACCAATCCCAGTGAGCAAGAAGTGCTGACCTAACTAGGGTCACCTTTAATACAGGGTAGTACTTTCCTTGAGGTGCTCTCAACAACTACCATTGCCTCCATTAGAGAGACCTCTCCACCAACACTCAGGAGGATGTTACTTTCCTGGTAGAGATCTCTGTATAAGATGGTTCCCAACTTCCCATCCATAAGGAAACCCAGATCAGCTCTGTTGACCAAACCAAAGACAAGGGCGGTGTTAATCCCTCTCTCGATTTTGATGAATATATGAATGTATTAAATTGTGATGTGCAAGTCCACAATAATAGTTAGCAGGGTGCATTACTATAAACTGTAGCATATTTAATGGATGGAGAGCATTAGATCAGGTGTCTCCCCAATGCAGCACTTCGTATGTAACCTCATTGAAAAATACTGCAGAGGTTATTAACCGAAAGATAATACATTTCATTAATTCCTTGGTTCATTACGGTTCTTATTTTCCTGTTGTTAGTGGAGCCAATTTTAAGAGAACAATGATGAAAATGTAATCC
This sequence comes from Spea multiplicata, assembly GCA_009364415.1. Classification (NCBI taxonomy): domain Eukaryota; kingdom Metazoa; phylum Chordata; class Amphibia; order Anura; family Pelobatidae; genus Spea; species Spea multiplicata. The sequence goes on along the minus strand of VKOC01001077.1, from coordinate 49,390 downwards.
TAATTTCTTTCCCACTTGAAGATTGGAATACTGTTCTGGCAGTTTACGCTGTTTAAAAGGGGACTGTCAGATTTCAGATCAGTTTTTTCTAGATTATGCTGCTTCGATCATAAACATAAACCCATTTTTAATTGAAGCTTGAGGTGCCAGTGTTTTTTTAGCCATGTGAAGAAGGAGGTGACCAAAAATGTGCTCAGAAGTCCAACAATGGTAACCGAACCCTGAAATCTTCTGAGACAGCAGCCCCCATAGGGATATGCCACCCCTTCCTTCAAACCTGCAAGGGGGATCTTCTTGGTCCACCTCAAGAGTGCTATGAGGGAGACCACTGAAGACTTCAAGTAGAGATGGGGCCCAAAGGACACCACCATCTCCCCCACCAAAAATCTGAATCTTCTAGGATTCGGCTCCACCGTGCCATTTTCAGTAACCATATCAATAATCTTAATCTATAGTGTCAGTGTTACTATGTTGCAAACTAAAATTCAAAAATTCATAGAAAACAACAAAAACTGTGAGCGGAGTGCCATTATATATATAGAAAATCCTGAATAGACAAGGGGGGGTAGAAAAATAAAATGCAGTGGATGTTTCAACGTGCTCTTGTGCACTCGCCTATAGCCCTGGAACACACTGCGGATGGCGCTCAAGCTTGGACTTTCCATGAAGCACCATGGGCTTTATATTGACTTGGCCCCTCAGAGGCACTAACTTGACCCCAGCCAAGATGGAGTGCAACTGAATATCCTAAAATTTAACACCAAAGCTGGATACATTTAAATGTGAGACATACACAGCCACCTAGGTTGCCTTGTTGTGAATCCCCCTTTGAATAAAAGCAAACCTCTTGTTTCTTCAAGTCACGATGAATGGATCCTAGGAGGTCCCCACTTTGTGACTGACGGTGAGTGGAATGTACATATTTTATCATGTTGATAAACGGAGTTCATGCTTTCTGTAGATCCATTATAGAGAAACATTTTTTGTAAAAAAAAAAATATTTACATAAAAAAATACTAACCATCTTAAACTCAAGGGCACAGCCTTATTACCTTTAAATTAAGAGACAGAAAAGTAGCAGTTTGTAGAAGTTTTATTTATGAATGTCTTCAATATAACATTATATAACAAACCAAAATGTGTTTGCTAAATCGCACATTGACTGTATCGCCTGAAAAGGCTTTACAATGTTAACGCTTCCTCTGCTAGAATGAGGAGAGGAAAGGGTTAAATGGGTACCAGGCCTGGTTACTTACTTCCTGCAGAAAATGCAGAAAACAGACTCGAGACTTAACTCTATAACATTACAACATTCATGGAAAGTGCTGTCATTTACACCAAAACATAGCGCAAGCAAAAAAATAATAATAATAATAATTAAAAAAAAAAAAGAGGGTTAATCGAAAATATATGTACCTTTCCAATCACAAGTGACAACAGTCAGACATACCGCAGATGATTCGCAAATACGAGGCAACGATTATTACAGAAAATGCATAAAGGTCGATGTAATGTACCTTTTATGGCAGAATCAAGCACTATATGTGAGATATTTTGGACCCTGCTGCGTACGAAATAAACAAGGCTGATAGATTGTCTGTTCCAGTGTGATTAATCAAAGAAATAGAAAACAAAAAGAACAATCAGTAGCAGCACCTTAAGATAATTTGGTGAATCCCAGTGGTGGGTAGGTATATATATATATATATGGTTGATTTTTACATATTAGGTTTAGACAAAGGGTTGATTTGTTTCCCAAAACTAGTTTGGGTCTATATAATTTTGCCAATTTTTACCTTAAATAATGTTGAATTTCTGAAAAATGATACATTTGCCAGAAAGTCAAAAAAGCCACAAAAAAGCAAAGCCAAAAGTCACAGGAAAGGCTACACTCACAAAGCACACGTATAATGTTTCGAGCAGATCTTTTGCTTCTAATTTTTGTTCGCTTTGACTATTTAAGAGCGTAGGGAAACTGTTACCATAAAAAAAAATAGTTACACCTTACAAGTGTAAATGTGGTGCCGGCTTCTCGCAGACGTCTATGACAACAGGTACAGAGGTTTTGGGGGTTTTTTTGTGGTGCATTTCCTTCCCTACAGTTCTAAGGAACTTTAAACCACGTAAATCAGTGTTTTTCCATACCTCTACTTTACTCAATTGGACCTCTTCGGGCAGATCCTCAGGAGCTGCAGAGTCCTGGGTAGATTTACCCAGTGGTAAATGGCCTAAGTAATGGACCTTCCATTGTAACGCCTGACCGCTTGTCAAATATACCCCACAATCTATCTCCTTGGCAAGTAATACAGGACAATATCACTGTCTACATCACATCCTACCTGCGGGACCGTTACTGTGTGCTTATTCTTTTCAGGTCAGCTTACCCAAAGTATCCATTTTTTAATGGTTGAAGCCTTTGATGCCAACATTGGCACATCCACAAAGATCTGACAGTTATAAACGTCACTTAAGATATGTGGATTTTCTGTAAAGCAAAAGAAATATAATGCATACCTTTCTGCCCTAGACAAAGTATTTGTATTCTATACCAAAAACACAAAGACAGCCTTTGTTACCATAAAGCCTTGAATTATAAAAACCAATACATTAAAAATCAGGGATTGGACGCACTGTTCTTGTTGCAAATGGTTGATTGCATGGCAAACGTTCACTCTTATAAATAATACCGACATCAACAAATCTGATACAAATGTATGTATACTGTACCTTTTTAATATTAGGTACCACGTAAAAATAAATCCATATTAAATTCTCACGGTTCTGAAATCCCACCTGAGGCTTTGTTACCAAAGCTGTATATCCATACATATTCTTAATATATACCATGGCAGTCATGATGGCGTTGGTCCCGAGATGCCTATAGCTTACAAATTGCTACAAGCAATCTCAAAATTGGGATACAAGTGGGATGGAATATATCTATGAAACAGATAAAAACAAACTCTTATACAGTCTGTTGCAATAGAGCATTTGTATCACTGGATTTGTCTTTGTTCAAATAGAGTACCAACAGGATACGTCTCCTCTAAAAAAAACCCCACAGTTGTGCAACCAACGAGGGTTATAGTCTAGTAGCCAAGCAGAGAAGCCGAACCGATGAGTTGTCATCGTTGTCCATTGTTTTCTACAGATAGCATGGACTGATGAAGATTTCGGTTGTGCTTGGAGTCCAGTGTATCATGGTCTTCTGAGAAACTGTCGGGGCTGGGTGCCCCGTCCATAGAGCTTCCACAGCTGGAGTTTGGAGACAGCATGTCCTGAAGAAGGTCTTGTTGGACCATTCCATTATCTTTAGTCACCTTGCTCCGTTGGTTACCTTCTTCTTCTTGGTCATCAAGAAGTTTGGCTAGGAAGTTGATGTATTTCATGGCCAGGCGGAGAATTTCATTCTTGCTGAGTTTTTTATCTGGTGGGTGAGTTGGAATAAGCTTGCGCAGCTCAGCAAAAGCCCCATTAACATTTTGTTGTCTCCATCTCTCCCGGCTGTTTGTGAAAATGCGGCGGACGACTTTTGTATGAGGACCTCCTGTGGAGAACAAGCAGTTGACATTTACACAATCATTTCTGGATATGGAATGCATTAAGAAGCATATGTTTACTGTAGTAACAAAGCCTACCAATATATCATATGGTCCACTTGGCATTATAAAAAGGCAAACGGCCCACTGATTTGTGGCCACCTCTGTTATTTGGTATAGTTTCTATGTATTGATTAGACACAGGCGAAACCTAACCTAAGCCTTATAGACTTTGATTTTGGTAAATAAGACATAATTAGTATTAACGCAGATTCTACAGACTTCAAAATTGTATTTTCCATACAGATTATCAGCATAGGCCATTCCTCCTACTAAAACAAATGACACAAGCTGACCAATGGTATTAAATGGGACAAATAAGAACAAAATTGTATTTATTATCATATTATCAAAAGCTGCTAATGGGAAATCATTTCATACGTTTATGTGCATTCATTTTATACCTTATTATAGTATATGATGCTCAGTCGAGGTTATTTATTTCAACAATAAACATGGCTCCTGACCCCAATAGCTGCCCCATTTGTCCGACCAAATCTTCCCTAATCAAGACATTTAAATAAGCCTCACATTGTGGTTTAGTATTTACCTTCTGTCACTTCAACTTCATATGGACCTGTGCGTCTTTTTACTCTGGAATTATTGTTGAACATTGGAAATGTTTCTGGATCACCGAAGTAACCGCTGTAAGATAATAATAAAAAATTATAATAAACCAATTTGATGCCGCTGTGACATATGAACATTAAATTCTAAATAATAATAACAATAATAATAAATCATGTTGAGAATTGTGGATTTTCTTTTAAATTCCATAAACTCTATAACCCTTGTGTAAAATAAATGTACACCTTTTGTGTAACGTAAGGTAGATTTAAAATATCAAATTAAGTGTCAACCGTATTTACCATATAATTAACATATTGGGGGAAATTTTCATAAATATATTTCAGGCTACTGTGTTCACAAAATCACATTCTATAGTGAACATAAAGAAGCACTGAGTCTCCATAAACCAGCTGCAATTGTCTTTAAGCACAAATGACAGATTTGTGATGCAAATACAGATGCAATTAAAAGGGTAAAAAAAGATTTGCGTTCAAGTAGGATGAGTAACACATTGCAAAGCACTGAAAGGGTTAAGAGAAAATGCACACCTAACAGGCAGGCAGGAGAATAAAGAATAATCATAACTAACGGATAAAGAAAGGCGATTTAATGCACATTTGAAACATTTTTCTTGGCTTCTTGTTGTATTATAGCATGTAGCATGTAGTTAACCCTTTACTAGAGTCTTATGTTGAAGTTGATCCTTTTTATTTGGCCAATATAAAAACTAATATATAATAACTTTTCAGGACCTCGGAGGTCTCTTCTTCAGTTAAAATAATCCAAATCCAGATCAAATATATTTTCTATAAACTGTGCATTGATCTATGGTCCTTATTTTCTAATTTTAGAATTGTGTCTGGAACTGCATTTATTTACGGTCCCCATTATTTGTTGAATGTGATATGTTTTATTAATAATATTTGTATCTGTTCTGCAACATTTCTGCAGTAATTAAATTGGATCAGAACAAACAAAACAAATCCAACGAAAAAGGGACGGGAAAAAAAATATCATTTGCAAGTTTTAAGAGAATTACCGGTAATACTAAAATTAAAATGATATCACAGATGAATGGCATTGTGGCTGCTTGTATTGGTAGCAATGCTGGGCTGATGATTAATGAGTTAAAAAGGAAGAAACAGTTACCCCCAGTGTGGCATAAGACAGAAAAAATAGTAGCCTGATTATACTAAACATTAGCCGGTCCATTAGGCATATGTGATAATAAAGCAGGTCTGTATAGAAGAGTCAGGCTGGCAATGTAAATCTATATGTTAAGATTATAAGGGGTCTCTGGTGTTGTATAGGGACCCGGTGACGTCATGTATATATTCTCTGGATATGGTGAAAGAGGATGATGTCTCCAAGGAAGCAATAACGGGATGTATTAAAGGAAAGCAAGGAAAGGGAAGCACAGGTCAGGAAATGGGCAACAGACACAGAGGAAGCAGGAGACAAAATCCACATGGCAGTGAATAAAATGCAGTGTAATATAATGAGGATATAGAGAAAAGGTGACAAATGGTTCTTTACATTCTGCTCAAAACTGCCAACATTTAGAAAAAAATATATATAAAAAAAATGTATTAGAAAGTGCATTTCTCCGTATTTGATCTTTCAGGTGCATTGCAACCCCCAGTTCAGTGTTCACAATCTATCCTTAGAATTTCTAGTAACAATTGCCCACAAGTATATTTAGGGATATATATATATATATATATATATATATATATATATATATAAACTAATTTTAATAAATATTTGTCTTTCAATCCATCAGGAGATCCCAGCTCCTAAAACACTCAATCAACAAAATAATCGATATAACTTATAGGTGATCAATAAGTCTGCAAATATAAAAACATATCTATGTGAGGAGCTGAATTGTTCCGCAAGGTGGATGCTAACAATGTGCTGCAGAGTGACGTCACATGAAAGTGATGCCCAGGGTTGTTCTGTGAAATGGGTGACGTTATCTGCACTGTATGATAGGTTGCTGAGGGGTTATTGTCATGTACTAACTTGAAATTATCAGCAAAAGGGCATTATTTGGAATGAAATGCTTTAAAATTGATAAGAAATTTGGTGACCTGGGCTGAGATGCTTTGAAATCTTAGGAGCGTCAGTGGCAATGGTCTACACCTTTGTTCAAGTAAAGCATACCTGTGGTAGGAGTGTAGAGAAATATTCTACAGAAAATTGTTTCAGCTCAGTATATAAAATCCTGGGCCACAAAGGGAGAGAGAGCATCAGGAGGGGCAACATTCTACATGATGATGTGATTGATCTGGGATAGAATGAGATCATTTTGCATGATGATAAAGCATGGGTGGGATATGATGAGATGTTCTGCATAGTGATGAGGTTTGGGTGACAGCTGCACGGTGGGTTTGTATAGGTGGGTGCAATGTTGTGGGAAGGTTGGACCTGATGAGATGGTTCTGGGAAGTTGGTACCCACCTGTTGCCCGGTGTCAGGGGTTGGCTCAGCCCATAGAGCATGGTTCTACCAGCCGCCTGCAGAGGGAGGGTTGCCGGGGGGCTCAGTTGCACCATCCGGGCTTCGGCAGCTTGTTCTACAAGTGGTCCGGTCACTGGAAGAGGGATCGGGGGTCTGCACAGCTCGGTGGTGGCAGTGAGGGGTGGTCCGGACACTGACAGGGGGGCTCTGCAGAGTTCGGTGGCTGGAGTCAGGGGGGCTCTGCAGAGTTCGCTGGCTGGAGTCAGGGGGGCTCTGCACAGCTCGGTGGCTGGAGTCAGGGGCTCTGCACAGTTCGGTGGCTGGAGTCAGGGGGGCTCTGCACAGCTCGGTGGTCCTCACGCTTTGCAGTAGCAGCTCTTGCTCTCTGGCCTTTATATTCCCCGATCCCTCCCCCATCCTGAGCAGCTCAATCACCGGCACATCCCGAGGGGGGGAGCAGGGGGCCGCCCCCTCATTGCCCCCACTCAGCTCCACGCCAGGCGTCTTCACAGCCTCTTCTGTGTTTTGGGGGGGAGATGCGACGTCTTGGCTGTCACCCATCTCTGTCCCCAACCTTTCCATCATCTTCAGGGACAGTGGAGGACAATGTTCATAGCAGATCTGTCACCTCCCACAATATCCCAACCTGGGGGCAGGAAGAAAGACTGTGTTTAGAACACCCAGAGCCACAAACCACCATTAGCCTCATCACCCACCCGTGGACCCCAGGAACGGTAACTGCACATCAGTGACCCCCAAATGTATTTCATCCGCGAACCCCTTGACTTTGTCCAGTCCAGAGAAATGCCTGCAGCCCTTACAAGTTTATACACAATAATGTGTAACCATTAGCACCACTGTCCCCCAATTGATTACCCCCTACTCCCACTCCCACTAATACCCAGCAAACATAACTGCAATCGATTCATACACATACACCATCAGATCCAGTCACTGGAGCCCAATCCATATCCACCTATTCCATACATTACATATCCCCAAAAACCTTATACAACTCAGTCCTCCCAATTATATACTGCAAGCCTCCATAACTTTCACATATAGTTATTAGAGAAAGCAAATACCACATATCACCCGCCTATATAATTAATTACAGCCTTCCTGAACCCCAACTAGCAATATCAAACACATCATCAGTGACCCTCAGCCAAATATATATATATATATATATATATATATATATATATATATATATATATATATAGCGCTAATACGGCACATTTAACTCTATAACACCTATAAATGAACCATTTACTGTCACCAATAAATATTATTCTATATTCTATAATAGTGTTCTACATTCTTTTCACAATAATTGGGAAGAAAAAAATTGTAAATTTAATATAACGCACCGTATTTGGTAAATATCCTGAGATCTCAATAATATTCGACTGTGGATCACGAATGTCCTAATATTCGTAGCTTTTCGTTGGCTGAGCATGATGAGAGCTTTAAACCACAATTGGAGCAGTAATGTTTGCATATGCCTGTGTATATGGCTGATGTTAAATTGACACCCTTTACTCTTTTAATTAATCTTGGTTAAAACACACAAAAACTGGTAACTGGTTAATTGTGTGTGTGTTTGTGTGTGGTTGCGGGGGGGGGGGGGGCAATCCGTTGCATCTACCGCAGTCTGACAAAGGCATAATACACCCCCCGTTACTGATCATGTCGACTAAATGGTTAATCTCAGGCATTAGCTGTTGTAAATAACTCCCATCATCCCCAGTCAGCATGTGATCTAATCTTCAAGAGGTGGTGTGCAGACATTGTATGGTGTACAGGAGAAGCCAAATATGATATTTATTGTCCAGATCGCCCTGCTAATATTATACATATTCTTTTTAATAATAGAAATATTAATAATGTACATATTTCTTTTTGCTTTGTATAAAAATCTGACATTAGAGATAATTAGTAGGTAAACGAAATAAATTATTTTAGACTTGGTGATTTCCTAACAACGTGAAGAATAAAATAAACGATATCCATAATTACTACAGATATAGAAATAGTGCAATAGTTTACCAGAAAATTAATGTCATGACATATTAATGTTATTTTTTATAAATCAGAAAAATACTCGTTTAGTGATGTTTGTGTCTATTTGTACAAACACATACGGCATAATATATATATACATATTAATATATATATATATATATATATATGGTTAAATAACAAAAAGACGTACCACCAATGTGTATGCTGGTTTTTTGGCCTTTACTAAAAAATGATTATATAAATTATATATAAAAATCATACTAAAATGATATTTCTAAATATCTGTGTTGTAATACTGCGCTTTTAATATAATTCCAACTATGATTTTTAATACAACTGCGCATTGATAAACTAAACAAGAAAAAAATATTAAGATCTAAAGGAGAACGAATTTAAGGCATCTCTTGTAATTTGAAAGTAACTAGGGCAGTGATAATGGTCATTTTTACATTATTAGTCGGATGAAAACACTTTGGGGCAGCAGCAGTTTCGGCACTCAAAGGGTTATACTGACGGCGCTACGAATAGTTTGCTTTAAGATGATTTGTTAGAATTACACAAAAAATGCACACAAAAAAAGATTCGAGTTATCGATCTGATCAGATTGTATCTGTGTCTGTTACAGTGTATCGCGCAGACAGACAGACAGACAGACAGAAGCCGCTGGGTATCTGGATAACCTCCCAGTCCACCCCAATAAAAAAACCCATCTCCCAGTTCCCTAAACCACATAAATAGAGAGAGAGACCTGCAAATACCCAAATAGCATGCATATAGAATCTATATTATCTATATTATACAAACGAGACAATGAAAAACAACAGCTACATCTAACACAGTACTATCAATGTCTATCTATCTATCTATCTATCTACATATATATATATATATATATATTATGTATAATATATGTATATATATTCATACATATATATACACACATACACTGTACACATTTTATTTAAAATGTAATAGCAAGGTTTTATATTATATAGTGTATGTATATATATATATATATAGGCAACAAGATCGAAAACCATGTAACCGACGTGAATAAATACATATTTTTTTATTTATATATATTCGCTACTCATCATTCAAAGATATAAATATACAAAAACGCGCAGTTATTGTTATATTTATTGTTATTTTTAACAATATTATTATATTGTTATTATTTTACAATATATTTATATATATTCTCACTGGGTGTGTAATGTTTCAGAATATTATATATATATAAATATATATATTATAATATATATATATATTTATATCCTGTATCGCTATCGGGCGTCTCTTTAAAAAAATAATAATAATTCCACCTTTGAAAATATGGCCAAAAGCAATATTTACATTAAAAAAAGAAAAACAAAAAAACATAATTTAATTATATTAGAAAAATCCTAATATCTTTACCCCCTGAATATAATCCCTCCGATCTATAGGTAAAGAGTTTATTACAGAGAAGCCGTCGGGAAATCCAAAATGTCGGCACATTTATATTCCGTATCAAACTATTATTTAGACACCAAATCGGTGATTACCGTGACACGGAATCCGGTGTGAAAAAGAAACGGGTGGGAGGGGGGGCGACAAAGAAAACGGGTTCTTTTTTCACGGAATGGGGTGTTGTTAACCGGCTTAATATGATACAGAAAATGAGGAGTTAAACTTATTGTGTGTAGCCTGTCAGGGTGGATATGAATGGTATAGCATAGAGCAGCGAAGACCGAATTAGTATTTATATATTTTCTATATATAAATTATATAATAGGGCGTTTATAACGGTATATGATTTTTATATACATTTCTCTTGCATTCTCTTTCTCTGCCCGCAGCCCCTATTTATTCCTCCCCAACCCATCTCCTAAAACGAAAATAACCCAGCAGATCCTCTTTTGTTTTTCCTGCTGGGTTTTAAGCATTGGGGACCCCCGAGCAAACCGACACCCCAATACCCCCCTCCCCTTCCCGAACACCCCGCGATCCCCCCGGTCCCCTCCGCCTCCCACCGGGTACTCACCGCTCGCCCTCCATCTTGTGGCCTGCTCATGGCTGCAGTGGGGGCTTTAGGGAGTAGTTGGGTGGCGGTAATTCCCCCGCCTGCCTCCCCGGCTTCCTATTTAGTATGGAGAGAGGAACACTTCAGCAATGTGTCCGGGAGAGATAAGGAGGCGGCGGGGCCCGGCCTGCCCTGATAAGCCCCGAAGCCATTACTTATGAAATGATTCATTATTATTTGGCAATTTTATCGGCGGGGAGAGGGGGAAAATATGGCGGGGAGACATCTGCATAGGAATAAGACGCCTCGGGGGGCTTCTCCTCAAACTCGGCTCTCGCCGAGGGGTTTCTATGTGTTCTCAGAAGAATGGCGCTAATATCGGGCGCTAATTATCAGGCGCTAATTCTGGGCTTTTATTTCACGCTGGAGGCCATTATCCGGCCTGTGTTATGAAATATGACGTCATTGTCCCCCAGCCCTTCGCTGACTGCAATGTGTGACGGTAAACAGCCTGGGGATGATGTGGGTTGGCATATAGGTTTATGTATATATAGGGCATTTAACCATTTGAGTGCCCCAGAGGCATGCAGTGCTCATGTCACGGCAAAGCATAGAGATCCCCTGATGTCACCTCGACTCCCAGGACACTCAGCCAAAGGGCTTTGCTTGCCCTTGAAACCCCCTCAGTGGGAACTAAGGGGTTAAAGGCCATATTTTGGGACCTTATCTCCTCAGTATAGAGATCGGGGTGACTGCATGGGGCTTCTTTGGGGTTAGAAAAGAGCCCCCCGAATTTTATGGGGTGTTTAGGATTAACCTTTTAGGTGCCAGAATATACAACACGCATATAGGGCTTCTGCTGTCCCCAAACTCCCATGATGCTCAACCAGCAGAACTACCAACGGTTGCCTAACCTTAAATTTGGCAATCAAAGGGTTAAATGGCATATTTTTACATTTTTTTGGGACCTTATCTTCTCCATGCAGAGGGTGGGGTGACCTCAAGGAGCAGCCACCACCCCACCCTCACGGGCCACCCCACCCGTGTTTCTTTTTTACCACCAAAAAGCCGCTAATATCATGGGGGTGTGAAAGATTAACCTTCAAGGTGCCAAATGGATGGACACCCCTATTTCAGTGTTGTTCCCCCGTGCATTACTCGTAGCATTTACAGCTATGAATGTGACGTCATTGATTCATGTTGGTGTTTATGTTTTTGATGTCATTCACGCAGGGTTTGGTGGAATAATCACCTTATCCTGGGCAGACTAGAGTAGCCCGCTGGTTATTTTTGCTTGCCAGGAATACATTGTTTCTGGAGATTCTAGATACTGGTCTGTATGAGGTCGTTTATCGCGGGCTGACGAGGAGAATGTGCATTGTTTGTCCCGGAATTGGGAATTGGATCAAGCAGACTGAAGGGTGGGGTATGCATTCCAGCAAATAATGGGTTAAAGTCCTAGTCCCAGCCGGCACCCGATCCATCGTGTATTGGATTTAAAGGGACATCATCGTTAAATGTAACTTGCTGATGGACCAAAAGATATTATCAATCGGAAATTGTCTTTCCCTGCCCCCCCTATGGAATCTGTTGGCGCTATATAAATACGTAAATTTACGTAAATAAAGCTAAAAGAAGAGGCAACAACGTGGGAAGAAATGGAAGGGTTAAACGCCAAATTCACAAAGCATAGATATATTTTCCTGAGTTTAGGTGTTAAAAGCATCAGTGCAAACAAAGCTCATTTAATATTGGCTGATATTGTTATGATTTGGCCATTTCTCTTGTTGAATACCAAAGGTAGAGAGAGAGATCACACGGCCTACAGGCATATTTATATTACAGGTGCCCCTAGGTAGAGAATTCTTCTTATTCTTCTTATTGCTATTGATTTATATAGCGCCATCATATTCTGAAGCGCCGTACTACAGTTAAACGGTATATATAACAATTAGTACATGACATAAACATTTGGACCCTGATCGTCCCATGAGCTCCTGTCCCGATAGCGTTATCACCGGTTGCCCCTTTTTGCCTGATGTATATTTATTTACATTATAGTGACTATAAATGATAACTAAGGCTCCGATTTTATCACTGAAAATAATAGATGCCTATGATGTAAAGCATCGATGTAGAAGTGCACCAGGACTGCCACATCGGCCCCCCTTTCAAGGACACATGTAATATTTATTACGCAATAGTGACCAACACCTCTACATTCTGGATGAGGTATAAACCGTATTAAGCAACTGCTTTCCACCTGTGAATGTATACTTCCCACATACTGCAGGGCAGCACTATAGCCAGGAGGTCAGCAACATGTAAAAATTAGACGCGTCCCAGAAAAAAAATGGCTCATAACCAGAACCCATTGGGTAAATTAGTCATTGATAGTTCAGGTCAGGCCTCCTAATTCTATAGAGTCAGTAAATTATTCCTTGCTCGATGTGTGTGTGGAGCCCGTAATTCAGCCCAGTAATTGATGAAACCAAATCATGACTTATTCTATTTACTGTTATTGTGTTTACAGCTGAGTTTAGGCATCAACCACTCACGTTTGGTTCACCACTAAAACAGAAGGTGCGGTTCAACCACAGAAGCCACTAAGCCCTTGAACCCTTCTCTCGCGACCTCTTACAATTCGTATTGTCTCTGTGTTGTGCTGTCTACGTACGGTTCTGGGCAGAATGTTGTATTTATTGGCGTCATTTAATCACACTCTCCAACAAACTGTCCTTTGACGGTAACTTAGAAGTTCTGATCTGCACCCAAGCAATAAGGTAATATGTTTACATTGTAATGACATCTCCTCCTCACCCACCACCTCAATTCTTTGGACAAGTCCAGAGGTGGAAAGGTTGAACATTAGAAGGTAATGCATTTCCTGCCATCATATTGGAGATCAGATCACCGATTCTTCATCAAAAGTCACTTCCTGCTTCCTGTTACTTTCAGGGAAAGTCCTAAAAACTTTGACTACTTGGGACCAGGATGCATTTTTGTAACATCCTGGGTATCGTATTTCTCTTGATACAAAACGATCAACAATATATGAACTACGTGAATCGCTCTGACTTGGGACATATCGACTAAACGTTGAGTGTTAGCTAACAGCTATATCATCAGAATCTTGAGCTACCTGGAGTGTTGAGCCAACAGATACAACCCAAATGGCTCACTTTGACCAACACAGGTTTTGATCATTTAGATGCCTTCCATTTCATGTCATGAGAATAATGGTAGATGTAGAGTAGATGGGTCAGATGGTCCTCAGTTTCCATCATCATGTTGAGGTCTAACTGGAGACCCACCCATTGAAAGATGTATCCAGCTTCTATGTATGTCTGGAACAATCAACTAAAATGTATCATCATTTATATTTAAAAAATAAATATATTTGCTATTTATTAACTCTTCTCTGCCTTCATTGAACACACATCCATCTTGAGGAACTGGATCTATCTCTCTATCTATCGATCTATCTATCTCTCTATCTATCTATCTATCTATCTAGAATTTGGATATGTGTAAGGTGCCATTGTTGCCATTTGTAACACTTAGGTGTATGAAGCGCACTATTCCTAAAATGATTCTATGTATTTACATGCAATAATACTGTGTATACCACCAGGTGTTCTGAGCAAACTATTTTCTTATATGTTATTTTTCAACAAATTTCTCTAGTATCAAGAGATAAAACCTGATATTTTAAACTGGGGCACAGGTGACTTTCACATTTCTTTCATTCCTTGCTTGGGCGTGAAGGAAGATCTACTGACTTGGAACACCTAATACCGAACGCTAATGAATATTAATGAGCTGTAACACAATTACTTTTCACCTTAAATATTGAGAAACTGTGTGTATTAGTTCTGCAGATGCTTTCCAGACCGGTTGATTTAAATATACATTAAGGAAGACCAGGGATGGAGCTTGCAGTGGAAGCCATTATTCTGTAAGTTTGAGAAAGTTGAGATGTTCTATTAAACCAAAGAATATAGAAGGTGCCAATAAAACCCAGAATCAGACCAAACCATTTCTAATAGGATCATTCTTGGATAAATAACATTCACCTTAAAGATATACAAGTCCATGATGGCATAAGCCTGTGGCCACTTGGACCATTTGGGTTCAATGCAAAATCCACTGTGAGCTTCTCCGTACACAGGTTCATCTTGTTGACCCAACAGGAACTAAACTCTGTAATGTGTTGACCAACAGGTCAAAGGATTAATATGCTAATTAAAGGCCCTGAGTCACAATCATACTTGCATCCTTGGATGAGACCCTTAAAGGTCATCCATCACCCAGCCATCATATACGCGTTAACGCACATGGGCACTTTTGCTTCAAGCAGCCAGTGACCAGGACAATGGAAGAAGAGGTCTGCTGCTGCAGCAGGGCTGCCTCTTCTGTCAGGTAATTACTTTATTTTTTTTGTTTTGGAAGAACGCATGTTAAAGCGTTGACAGATTTCTTCAATGTGCATATTACTGTAATGGGGGTGTCGGTGCCATTTCTTGAAAAATAGGTTAATAGGCAGGGCACCAAAGGTAAAATGAATGGCGGGTCCACAACGTACTTGAAATAAAAGTGAACTTCTATGTCTAGCTACTAAATGCGATGTAGATTTGTTCCCACTTTCCCCAAAGAGGACCTTTATGCAAAGTAACAGCACCTGACATTACCCCAGAGATCTGGAAAGGTAGACTTAGACTTTTATAGTCCAGTGTTAAAGCATAAGCTGATTCTCGGAGTCGCACGGTCTGGAGCTGACTTCATCAGGCATTCTCATTAATCCGCGTCTGGATTTTTTTGCGCAATGCCGTGGCTGAAGCGGCAGTAATCGACAGCTGGTGGCCACTCTGCAGCCGGACAACATGGACATTTGGTCTCCTGTGTAGACCCACATCAGCATGAGGCTCGCTCCACTGTGATATCCAAGCCAGCCTGTCCCTGAGTGTAATCTGTATGATGAAACAAAGGAGACCCATCTCTCAGACGCCATTATCTGTCTACATCATTAAAGGACCGAGACAAGCAGCCAACGCGACCATGCCGAAACTGCAAGGCAGGAAGGGATATTTACAGTTTGAAAGCCTAGCCACGGCTCCCCTTCTGATGTTTAGGTTATATCCAGGAAACACTAGCGATCCAGCCCACTTCCTCTGGCCAACAGGAAATGCTAGAGAGGGAACAGACTTGGCAAAGGGACTGTTATTTTTAGATTATAAAGTCTTTACAAGCAGAGAATTTAATGGGAGTTTTTCCATAATCCCTCAATTAAACACCATGCAGCCTCGTGTTATATTAGTCTTAAAGAACATGCGACTGTCACAAATGATGGGAAGTCATCTAAAGGGAACAAATGTATTTTTAGGATTTAGGGTTTCTACGAGCAAGGATCCAGCTCAAGTCCTTCACTGTAAATACTATTACAATGGATTGGGTTTGTTTCACAAGAATAAGGACAATACACGTCGCTCCCCGCAGGGAATCTCAAACTTCTTTTGGATTTTTTTTTTTGGCAGACAAACGTGACAATCCGTTTGAGTATTTCCTTGGTTTCGCCAACAAAATTTAAAGAAACTTCATCTGAAACAAAAAGGATTCTTTCTTGATATTTTTCTCCGATTGATTCGGAGAAAAAGAATATTCTGTCCAGAGCTATAAAAAAAAAAAAAAAAATTTACCACAGTTCAGAACGGGTACTGGCTTTTAAGCTGCTAAAAAAAAAAAAAACTTTTGCCATTACGGCTTCTAGCCCAAGTACATTAAAACTAATACTCAAGGGTCGCAGATGAGTGGAAAGCAAGTGATAGAGGCTAATACAGAGAGGGAATTTAAACATGCATAGGATAGGCACATGGACAGCCTGAATCCAAGACGAGAAGTCAAACTAGACGGCTGAAAGAATCTCACTGCAGATACGAAGCAATTAGTCACCAGTATCAATGTTTTGAGAGAAAAATGGCTAAAGTGTGTGTCAGGTGTCAATAATTCTGTCTTTGTAAAGACTAGTTGTAATTTACAATGCCGTACAGATACATAAGCATTGCTACAGAACCACAATTTTGTGAAATAGTAAGAAATCAATTAGATTAACCCTCTAAGCATCACATGCTCTCCTGAACGACACACCAATTTCTGTAGTTCTGCTATGGTTCAGGTGACAATCTTATACGTAAGAGTAAACCATCTGTCTAGATATATCTATATATACATAAACACACACATATATATTCTGCACAAAGTATTAAAAATTACACAGTAGACTTTCATAATCATTTCCCGGCTGCTCTCAATTTCTTATTCGCCCATCCAAATTTTAAGAGGCAGCAAAGATGAACCAGCTTGTAAATATCAAGTCACAATATTATATTAAAAAAAACATGTAACACAACCTACTGAATTTGACAAAAATAGTAATTCGGTTTTTATTAAAAATATAAAAATATTTAATAGTTGTATACAAGAATAAAGGGAAAAAAAGATTAAGATCGAATGATTCATAGATGTGCAAACAAAAAAATATATATATAAAAACACAGAAACCTACATAGAGTGGAGTGGGTGACTCCATCATACACAAAATATAAGACTTCACAAGTGCAAGATTTATGCCGTCATTGGATATGGTAAAGTTAATGTGGCATTATTAAATAGTAAATTACAAAAAACAGGGTGCTGTGATTTATTGGCTCAGTTGCATTGCCTATTGGCTAAAATCCACATGAAGATCCATATTCTCTAGAGAGAAACTGGGTTACCTATAAAAAAATATATATGAAATAACTTAGGTTTGGCATAATTAAGGATGGAAGCCAAAGTGTTAATAAAGCTGCAGTGTTTGGACAAACTACAGCGCGTTTAATGACAACTGAACTCATTGGCGGTCTTCATGAGCAAGAAGACTAATCTTGTAAAGAAATTGTTTTGACAAATGACAAAGAATTGAATAGTGTTTGCCAGTACTTCCATAGGAAGGAAAACATGCAAGCAGTTATAGGAAACAGAACACGGCAAGCCCTTAGAATAGCTTTGGAAGCTGGCGAAGGCGGTTGACATCTAATATATCTCCGAGGGACCCTGGACAGTCGGGAATCTGTTTCAGAGAGGAGTCTTTTTCGGTAAAGACAAGTTGATTGCCAGCGTTTTCCTTCTCCGGGTGCCTAGTAAACTGTGCCTTTCCAGACATCAACTTCTTTCTGGTCTTCAAATCTTTCAGGAACGGCAAAGACGCCTCCTCTGTTCGCTGTGGTGCAGTTCCACACTTAGATGGGACCTCATTAGTTATGTTTCTCAGTTTATTTGTCTCTGGATGATTTGCAAATCCATAGTCTACTGCTTTGCTTGAATTTTTTCTACCGTGTTTAGCTCCATCACCAATTACGTCAAAGCTTTCAGAGATACTGGAATTATCAGGACAAGTCCACTTTCCTTCACCGGTTTGACTCAGAGAAGAGCTATTTTGTGAAGTTGGGTCAGCTTCATCATCACTGCTGTCGGAGCCATCTATCAGGGCATACCGCTTCATGTATTTCTTTGTTGCAAAGGACATATTGTTTGGGGAAATCAAACTAAGGCCAACCATGCTTTTATCAGTATTTCCCGGGAAGAGACGGGCAATGGATGTAGAGTCCAGGGCTTTGCTCTTGTTTGTATGGCTTAAAGAGAGCTGCGTCAGCTGAGATTCACTCAGGTACTTCAGGGCTATTGCATTCGCTTCCATGCTCAAGTCAACTCCACTGGACCCAAAGCCACTCATACCGACGTTCATAAAGGACACGTAATTTAATCTCGGGATGACCGCGTCTGGGTTAATGCAGGCAAGTACACTAAAGAAAGAAAAAAAATTGTTTTTTTGCACAACATTTTTGATTGAAGAATAACCTTTATGTTAAAGAAAATCCTACTAAGTAAAGATTTTTTAAATTTCAGGTTCTCAAAATCTGCTAGCTATAGAGAGCTATGCTCAGAGATTAATCAAAAAAATTGGGGGGGATTTTTTGGGGATTGTTACAGAAAGCCATAACTTGACATACGGAAAGCAACAAAAAAATCTAAAAATTACCATGCGTTATCTGCCGTTTCCAACTTTTTGGGCTTTACGTCTGAGTTATCCATATTCACGCCTAGATTTTTCAGCTGCTTAAGGGTTGCCTTCAGCACGTCGTTGTCATGTTGACTTGGAGCAGAGGACCGAGGCTTTTTCTTTTCCACTGCAGGATTGTATTCTCGGGATGGAGGACTAGTAACACTTTCACAATATTCCTCATCTGCTGCTGAAGTCTTTAATAAATGGTTTACTTGACACTAAGAAAGAAGAGGAAGATATATAAAGCTACACAAACAGAAACAGTCCTGAATGCTTAGGCTTCCCATCGAATGTAGATTGACATCAGTCACACTATACCAATTCTTACCATTAAATCTTTGTAAAAATTTTCTTGGGGGACAGAATGGATGTTCTCTCCTGCCTCTGCCGTCCTCGAGCTTCCAAGGAGTTCTGCTGGAGGTGCCTGTATGTTGACACTATCAGGAGATGGAACATCACGGTGCAACAGGGGAACTCTAGGCATGGCCATCACAGAACTAACAAGAAGAAAGCAAATTTAGTTACAACAGGTTTTATGCTCGTAAGTATTTTCTTATAATCTGAACGCTTACTTTTTTTAATAGCATTTGGTCTTGACGCAAGCTTACAGTTTGCAAGCCACCCTAGTTAAGATTGAAATTTCTTTAGACAAAACATAGTATATTGAGTCCCTGCATAGCAGTTTGTAATTAAAGCTCACAAAAATAACCCAAAATGATTGCACATCAAGACAAAGGCAATATGCGTAGATAAGAATTGCCTTTGAAGATGGTGATGTGAGGGTGTGAGGACATACACCCTATACCGTTTTTTTTGTGGCAGATAAGGATTCTAACTGAAAAGATTAAAAAAGTCACAAGTCAAAAAAAAATATATATATAATAAGTAGGGAGGCAACCAACATTTTAGAAATTAATATTTATAGACACGTATAATATACAAATAGATGCTACTTACTGGAGCGGAGCAGAAGAGTTGTTGCATTTGTCTGTCAGCTGACTGCTTTCTGCAAAACTGCAAATGTCCACAGCTTTTAAGGAGGAAGCAATGCTGGTACGGCTTGTGTCTCGCTCATTGTTCACAGTGGTGCTTAGCTCCGTACAGAGAGCGGAATCATCCTGCTGGTCTGCAGAAACCTCTTCCTCAGGATACGGGGAGTTCCAAAACAAACTAGCACCTTGAAGAGAAGAAAACGGGGCACTGATGATTTCTGGATTTAAATAGAGGATAAACTGTGCAATACAGAATGTTTTCTTGTGCACCAACAAAACATGGAGATCTCTGGCATAGAGGGGATAGGGCTATGGGATCTAAGATGAGACCAAAACTAATTAAGATCTGAGCCTTTACATCAGGAGAAACAACGTGACAAGAGGGGCCCTGAATGGTTGTTTCAAGCTGTCAAAGTCTATTTTCTCAAGAGTAACACTTGCTTTTGTTTACAGCTGTCATAAGCCAGTTCCCTGTTAGGTGATAGCTAAGGATCTACTAGTTAATCAATAATTCCCAATTATTTAAATACTATACTATTAAAAAATACTGTACTACTATAGGGTCATGTGATGTCGTGCCACATGACCCCACTAAACTACCGCCCCCCTGGCTGCACATAAAAAAAAAAAGCCAGCTGGTTGCCGACTAATGAATTTGCTCTATATAGAGTGTAAATGAGCAAATAAATTACGTAAAAATGTAGTTCAAGATGGGGGGGGGGATTCAGACGTGGCAAATTTCTAATGGTTGGTGGATCAGCTAAAATGATTCTGGTTTTTAACGCTATTGCTCTAAAATTAGTACTTTGCCCATGTTCATACATATTCATAGAACAGATGTACTCAATTTAACGCCATAGCGCCACCTGCTGGCTATTAAGACAACAGCCAGGATTTGTAACATAAGAACATATAAAATAAGTTTTAGGTTGCAGACTTTAGTTTTTTTTAGATGTTATTGTTCTAGAATTACAACGGTTGCAATTGAAAATAAAAAAGTAGGGTAATTATACACACATTTCTCAATGTAATTTTGTAAAAGAAAAGTGAAAAGCACCCTAAATATTTCCGTAGTACCTGTACTGACAGCGATGCTCACACTTGTTTTCTTTGGAAGGTCTAACGTTTCGGTGGAGACAGACTCTACTTGCTTCTGTGAAGATCCATTGTTGGGGGAAGGCTTACTGGAATCAGAGCCTGGTGTCTGTGCTTCAAGCAAACGCTGGATCTACAAAGAAGACATAACCAACTGAGAAAACCCAAGTATCATAAAATGGAAAATATACGTTTACAACAGGAATCCTGACCAACCTGGGCTTGGAGCATTTTCAGCTGCTTGTCCTGTTCTGCCAGCAGCCTGTAAGCGTCGGCTGACAGTCCTAACATGCCATTATCTGGAGGTGGCGTGTGTTGACACGAGTGAGGGCTATAAGCGTTTACTGGTAAAGAGTCCCTTCGTCCAGGTGACATAAAGTTGTCCACAGGAGGAGAAGGCCCAATATTAACAGAACTTTTTTGGCAGCTGCTAACACAGACTGGACTACAGCACAAACTTGGGCAAGCAACGTTGGGGTGAGCAGGAGCACCAACACCTTGAGCTTCCAGTTCATTTTCTATTGTATGATGGCTTACGTGGCCCATGCAAGGCCATGAACTTGGTGAATGGCACTGCACAGGTACGACATTGTGACAGCAGTTGCACGTTCTGTTTTGATAGAAGGGTTGAAGACTAGCCGATTGTTTTGTGTGTTCCACAGATTGCCTGGATGGCAGCGGAAAGGTAACGTTATAACCAGGAGACTGCGGTGCAGGCATTTGCCTACAATGAGCAGATCTCTTCATTGGAGGCTGCCCATGGTGTTGTCCTCTTACATTCGGTTCAGGCCTATTCTGAAGAGCAGAAGTGTCTGGAGAAGATCCATATTGAGGTGTAGAGTGTGCAGAAGATGACGATGATGTGGAGTTCCGCCTCGTTTGGTCGCTTGATTTTGTTGGTTGCGTATCGGATGGACCGAGTTTTCCTTTGGAATGTTTCTTTGTTGGTGCTTTTGAATTGACAGGACCCAGGGAAGGTCTTAAAAATGAATCTTGGTTTTCACGGGTCTGGATCTCACTGAGGGGGCATCCCTTACCAGCCAACTTATTGACATTATCGGGAGTTGAAGTAAAAGGCTGAATTAAGTTTCCACCGTTTTCTGGATTCTGTGAGGCAGATTTTGATTCTATGAGGCTGCTGAAGACTAATGAAAGTTCAGGAACAGATGGATGAATTCTTGTTACCTGCGTGAAAAGGTTTTAAAAGAATTACACAAAAAAAGAAAATATAGCGTAGAAAAGTATTATAAATGACTACAAACAAATGAGAGGTAGAACTACCCAGTTTAATAAGGCAGCATGCAAATAATATCTAATGCGTATATACGTAAACTATTATTTCATCAGCAAATTGTATTCAGTTATTTGGGAACCCTCACAGATGTAAAGCAATAACTGACCGCACTACTTGAGGAGATAGTTTTGGGAAACTATCCAATTTTAAACTAAATAGCGATGTTTTTAGCTCTATCTAAAGAGAATCAAAAAGGGATTTAGTGCTTTTCAGCAGACAACCAAGGAACTTACATTTAGGTTTATTAATGCCACCTCTATAGAGGGAAGCTGAAATTGTTAAACAGAAAGCTTTGTTGATATCTTGGTCGGAAGAATATTCTAAGATTGAGATTTGTTCAACGATCGTCTTTTTAAAATGTATTTGGTTAGACAGGAAGCCTAGGATTTCTAAGTCCTTGCTATAGAAAGATAGATCTCAAGGAGGGCTGGGGGGGGTCTAAACTGTTTATAGATGGCAGCTTTTATCCTCAAGTCAAGAGGATCCGTTTAGGTTGGAAACAATAATTTTGCAAAATAAATGACTTATTTTGGGTCGAATCTATGTTACTGTTACAAAGAAAAAACATTAATAAGGCATATAAAAGGAAATGCTGAAGCTATTTATTACCTCGGATTATTTTAGTTTATCTTATAGCATCTGGATTGCTCTACCGTTCCCACCATTGAACCCTCACATTGTGTTATTTAGTTATCGGATCTAATCTTCATGCCACTTCATGTTTGTGGAAGCCAATCTTTGCATTTTTTATACAGGCAAAGTCCCATTTCATGGGATTTGTACAGTAGCGTAGTTGACATATTTGTGCATATCACAGTATCAGACATGGCAAGCAGCACTGCCTGTGTTGTCTCCAAATACTCTATGGATTACCAATCAATTACACAGAAAAAACTAAAAAGTAAATGATTTACCTGCTGGGCCGATGGGTGCGGACGTGGTGATGGTCTTGGAGAAAAATCTTCATCTTCCACTCCAGAGTCATGATCGCTTATTGATAATCTGTTTGGAGACCTGCTCTGTTTAATGCTAGACGATAAAAAGATACAAATAATAAATGCCAAATCAGACAGTTATTGTGCATGAAAATGTATCTTTCCTCTGAAGGAACTGAACTTTCCCTTACAGTGTGCAATTAAGACACATGCTGCCTCTCAAATATGCATTCTAAGCTATAAAAAATACATAAATAGAGAATTGTTTATTATTGCAAGAAAACGTACACTGTAGCAGAAATGCTCTTGGAAGCTTCATTGAAGAGGAACATTTCGGGATTGTGATTTTCCGTGGAAAATTCAAACTGTAGGTGTGTTTTTCTTGTAACATCGACATTCTGAAATCAAAACCAATTGAATATTTTAATTGTACCCTTCAGTGACAAACTGATGAGACCCATTAGTAACATTAGAGCACTAAAATCAAAAACAAATCCTACCTTAAAAAGATGTAATGCATCTTCGTTGGTTAACAGCTGAAAGCCAAGAGAATCGTGTCCGGAGCACAAAACGCATTCGTAGAACTCTGGCTCCTTGTGCGTGCGCGAATAAAGCACTATAAGAAAACTCCCGTGTTCCGAAAAGACCCTACGGATAAACAAACATCGCAATGGATTAATGTTTGCTTGAATAGGCTTTATGCGCAAGTAGATTATATTTTTACTGAAGACATTACCGCTTCAGAAACGATAACAGTACGTGATTAGGAAGGTGACCATCTCCTACATGCAGCAGATTACATCACGTTCCAAACTCAAGGGTTATTAATGTTTGCAAATATACTAGCAATCGTTATGATCGACTGAACGATCTTTCCCATCAAACCTAGTATGGGCATTTAGTTTTGTTAATCCCCATTCAAGGGGCTCTTTTACTGCCGATCGTATCACAAAATTATTTATTTAAACTTGTGCATAGCTGGTCAGGGTTACCGATTCTGAAGATATGAAGTTTAATACTTTAGGAAGCTGACAGGTTTTATGCGGCAAACAAGGGTATGCTTTTATACAACAGGGCTTTGCAAAGTTTACCTTTCTTTAACTGAAGAATTGAACATGTAACGCAGACAGCTGGACCACACCAGTGGATTATGAATATGCGTAACTCCACTCAGCCACCTATAAGAAGCAAATCAGAATAAGAAGAAAAAATCATTTCAAGAGGCAAATACACGACTTCCTTCTGCTCCGTCTCCAGCATGAGAATGAACATCATATCAAAAACTGTTATTTATATTGTTGAGGTCCATTGCCGATTGCACATATCACCATAGACTGGATAGGCAGTAGCCAGTGAATGCAATGCTACCGAGGAACTTCACCGGAGTAGGATGTAATGAAAGGTAGTTTTAATTTACTGAGAGGGTGGTAGGTAGAAGAGGTAAAGGCCAATACAGCGAGGGAATTTTTTAACATGCATGGGATAGGGATATTACATTACATTTATATAGCACCAGCAGATTCCATACCACTATACAGAGGCAGTGGAATAAAAGGAGAAGGAGGCCCTGCTCTTAGGAGCTTACAATCCGGTCGTTTGAAACTGACTGCTTGGATAGGGATGAGTTGGTCGAGTCAGGACGAGCTTTTTGCTTAGACGGGATGCTGGCTGAGAGTTATGGGAAAAGGTTGTATGCTTCTCGAAAGAGATGGGTTTTCAGAGAGCTTTTGAAGTTTGAATATGGAGGAAGAAAATCTGAGAGAACCGGGAAGGGAGTTCCAGTGAAGGGGTACAGCATGGATGAATTCCTGGACCCAGGAGCGGGAAGAGGTAAAAGGACTAAGAGTCCAAGTACTCACATCATAAAAAAGGGCAGACTAGATGGGCCGAAGGACTCTTAAGTGCTGCCAAATTCTATGATTCAGTAACTACAGGAGTAGGACTCCCACAGAAGGAAGGAGAGACCAAGTACAGTGCATTCAAAAATAAAGGGGAATTGTGCAATGTTCGTATTGCGATGGGGTTATTTAAAGCATAGCAAAGCTTCATGAGATGGTTGTCTGCATCAATTTGTAACAGTAGCCTTAAGCATCGGCTTCAGAGATGTGATACAGGCACATCTATTTCCTAGCTCAAGACATAACTATCATTTTAAAGCAAATAAAGAGGATCAGTGAAATGTTACATTGCAGGTTGTTTTCCCACTGGTTGCATTAACAATGTTCTAGTTATTTAACAGTTCGGAGCAACATTTAACAGAACGTAAAGTTAGACTTACATTCCAACAAGGGGCAGAGTGTAAACTTTTGGATCAGATTCTAATACAAGCAGGAGTTTTCTTGTTTGGTCCATTGTTAGATACCTATAAAGAAAAGATTTTTTTTTTATATAACCATGTTTGGGTGCTTTGCGAGAGAGCCACTCATGACTATAATGACGTAAAGGTATAACGATGTCAAAACTGGAACAATCTGCCGTATAAAACAGCTTTTCAAATGCATCTCAGAATACAGATTGAAAACATAAGGGCTTCACTGCAACACCAGCCAAATCTGTACATTCATCCAGTTATATTTGAGTTTTGTTTTTTTAAAAACAAACGATAAACCAGCATACATGTTAATGATGGCAGAGGGAAATATTTTGAGTAGTCTTCTACATCTGATTGCAACGACATTAAAAAAGCCTCAATAGTACAGGCAAGTTATTACTTAAAAATCACTGGAAACAAACTTCCCAACATATTACATCAATGGTCAAAGATAGTGGTGGTGGGGGGGGGGGGACACAGAAACAAACAAGTGCTTTAGAAAGCAATCTGCATCGAGGCCAAAAAGACATGTATTTTAAAGTTGAAACAAACTAGTATTATTTAGATGTATTAAAGAACACTCAGAATAAAAAGGAGCTTACCCGCATTTGTGTGTTCCTTGAAGCTGTGCAATATTATTGTGACTGCTAAGGTTCCTGGCTAGGGCTGTGGGTATAATTGGGACAGGCTTTACGGGAACACTTTCAAATGTATTCGCCATCGTGATAGCCGCCCAGTGAAGATCAAAGTGAAGATTGTCCATGTCCTCTGTGTAAGTGATATGAGCTCTAACTGTCAGCAATTTGGAGAGATCCAAGGCTTCTTTGCTGTGAAGATGGTTTTGCAGACCCTTAAAACAAAAATAAAGGCATTTCTTTTTCATCTGCAAACAATACAATTACTCTGCAGCAACGGCAATTTTCGACTCCTTCTTCCTACTTGACATGCAGAAGCGACTACATTAGCTTTGTACCCGAAATGCATGACGCGAGTAGAAAAGCAAAGAAAAAAAAAAAAGTAACGAATCGGATGCAAGACAATTGATTATTAATAAACTGAAAAACACGCAGGTCATATTAGAACACATTTATGTCTAAGCATCATTAGAGTTATTAAAATTAAAAAAACATGAAGGATAATAAACGTAATGTGGGGCAATTACTTTAGACACTTTAAGCATCTAATTTAGCTAAGCAGTAACAACGAACTTATAGAAAATTATAGCAGTAGTTTTCTCATGGTAATTGTGTAACTGTCTAAGGAGTAAGGGGAAAAAAAACAAAACAAAAAAAAATACTTCCACGTGGTAATATTTGCTTATATTCTCCAAATTAAGGTCTTGTTTAAAATGAACAGGACACAATCCGTATCATTAAGATGTCTCATTTCTACACGTTTGTCAAAGCAGCACATGCACTATGACAGCATATATCAGAGTATTCAAGGTTCCTTTTACCATGCAATAAGCTACAGTATAAGGTAGCACTCAAACTCAATTAGGGCTATTGTCCTGTCGCTGACTGCTATGCCATTGCGCTGGATTTTATTTATTTAGTTTTTACAATCTAGGACTATCTGTACAGCGCTGCAGAATAGGATGGCACTATAAATCAACAAAAACACCAAGAAATTCTCTACAAGGTTTGCAGCTGCAATCCACTGACAGAACTAAAATCATCTCGGCAAGTAAAGCTTCCCGACAAATTAAGGCTTCACTAGATCTTCGGCACTTACCTGAAGTGATGACTTGAAATCTTCAGGAGTATGCGCAGGAGAAGGCCCTGAAGACTCTCTGGTGACGATCGAGCAAGGAACAAGGAAGTCTCCAGGAAGGAGAGCACTGGGGGCCTTGCCACCGCCAGCCCCCTTCTCCCGACCGGGGTCAAACCGATCAATCGTTAAAGTTATACCTTCCTCATCTGAAATAAACACCCAAGCGGATAAACAGAAGTTATAGTTTGCAATAAAGGTGGCACTTCCAATATCGTTCTTGCCATTTGGTGAACGATTTGAATGCTTATCGAATACAGCAGGAAACAAAATAAAATCATTTTAACAATTCGCTGTGGACGTTATGGTTATAACGTAACACATTTTTTCCCCCCTAATAGTTTTGCCTTACCAACCATAGTTATTGCTGGTATTGTTTACATATTTTTTCTTATTACTAACAAATCCTATGTTAAAAAATCCAGTGAGCATTTGTTGCAGGAAGAGCTTGTTTGGCCCTGTACACAGCATTATTAAATTAGGTGATTTATTCAAACTCCCCCTCCCCATTGAATCATACATTATACAGGTCTTCACACTGGAGTAACTTGCTATTATTGCCCTTTCATAAAGAATAGCGAAGTGAGCGAGTTAAAACCAAAAACTGTCCTGCAAACTCGCCCTTTAGTAGATAATGCCTTTATTATGTGCCTTAGGAATTATGATCCACTTCTGCAGAACACAGTTTTAATGGGCATAAAAGCTTGATGTCCACTTAATGTAAAGATTGCAGGCCGGGGAAGCTGTGAAGACCGCGTATTCTTACTAACAACGCAAGACGCATGACAGAAGTACCTTCATCCACGGAGAACGAGCCGAGTAAGAAGCAGGAAAAAGGCCTTCTCTCGGATTTTGCATGGCGATACGAAAGCCGCAAAGCTTTCTCA
The DNA here is from genome assembly GCA_009364415.1 of Spea multiplicata. Taxonomy (NCBI): domain Eukaryota; kingdom Metazoa; phylum Chordata; class Amphibia; order Anura; family Pelobatidae; genus Spea; species Spea multiplicata. Next base: position 21,340 of record VKOC01001077.1, on the reverse strand, counting down.
GACAGCAAAAGCCTGGGATTTCTGACAGGGAATAGAAATGGAACTGAATCGTTATCGGCAATGATCAAAGCCACTGCCAAAATAACAGAAGATTACGCATTGTCCCACAACACCTCGTCACGTTACAATATCAGTCAATCCAGCCCAGTCTTTGCACCCAACCGAGCCCAGCTTCTAGAGAGAACTTTTTATATTCCGGTTTATAATGTGTTTTTTCAGTTTAGGCTATTTGTGGAAATTTCCTTTAAGTAAATTGGGTGAAATTTGTAAGAGTGTACAATATACAGTAGAGGGCATTTCGGAGTGTTCAAACATTCTAAAGCTCATGTTATAAGTTGGGTGGTGGCAGCATGGCTGTGGGCATCCATGGAAGGCATTTGTAGGCTAATATATTGGGCTTAAGTAATTGGCATTAACATCCCTTTGTCGAAGGCTGGCCTACTAATGATCATTATATAAACTAGTCCAGCTACCTGTGACAGATAAAACACAGGAGAAACACCACAAAATTAAAAATAGAAAAGAAAAAAAAAAATACTGACCCAATAATCTCAAAAATACATTCTGCCGGTAAGTATAAGACCTACAGAGTATGGAACGGGGGAGGGGGGCACGTTACATGTCAGGGTGTGCATGCTTAATTGGAAATATGATAACTTAAATACCTGTAATAGCTGGCATGCAATCCAATAGGATTCCCCACGGGTGTTGAATCCCAAAGTGCAATTTTAGATGGAGGGAAACTGAGAGGCAGCAACCGATTTGACATATTCCTAAGAAGAAAACGAGAAGAGAAAATCGTAAGCACATTTAAAATGAAAATACGTGGAGTTTCTGAAAAGCAGCCCTCGCTGTATTAAACGAGTTCATATAGGGTGCGTCAAACTGTTGCTGAATAATTAGGGACCCTGGTAGATGAAGCAGATGAAGGGGAGTGTCAGGTAAATAAAGGGTCCCCTTGCCATCTGCTTGTGAGGATCTACAGAAGAGAAGGAGCGATGTACTACGCTGCATATTAACTGCAAGCATTACAGCAGCTGTCGCAATAATCATTTCTGGTAGAAATATTTAACAAAGTACAGGAGGGAGAAATGCTAGAATAAGATAATCTGTTCAGTTTTATGTCACTGAGAGGGTGGTAGATAGGTGCAAAAGCCTCCCAGCAGAAGTGGTATGGGCCAATACAGCGAGGGAATTAAAATCTGCAACGAATAGACATAAAAGCTACCTTGAATCTAAGACATGGCCAAGGACTGGTTACGGTCCGAGTCTTTAGACCAAAAATAACAGGCATACTAGACGATCCAAAAGGTTCTTATCTGATGTAAAATTCTAGGTTTCTATGGTCACGGGAAACCAATCAAGGAAGTCAAGGACACAACATACTTTATACTATTGTGTATTAGAGATATTTTATTGGCCAGGTTAGAACTTCGTAAAGGAGCTCTGGCTCGCCTTTAATGAAAGGTTACAGCACTTTTAACCATGCAAAGTGCTGCCCTGCTGCATGTGTGATGTATAACCCCCACAGACAGGAATCAGTTACTGCATGACAGCGCTTTAAACGAGCAGATCACCAACACGAGGAATCCGCTTAAGTCCAGTATAAAGGAGTCTTTAGTTAAAACTTTTTATTGAACCGCCCTATAAAAGTTATATAGCAATCCAAAGAGAAGACCTCTGTGGTCACCCAAAATATAACTCCCTGAATAAAAATTACCTCAGCCAGGCTTACGGGAAACGAAACACAAACACTTAGGCATTATATTCCAAGGCATCGAAAAGCATGGGTAACGAGGATATTGCTCATACACATTCAGCCATCATATTAACAGTTGGAGCTTCCCTTTAACACACCTATGTTCAAGCAGCATTAACGTTCCAACACTGTCCGTAAAAGAACATTAAGTGCATACAGAACGTACTCAGGAATCAAGCTGCTGTCATCGAGCAATACCTTAGGTTTATCTGACTCTCCGCAGAAAGGCCACCGGCTTCCTTGTGGGACTGGAAGTTCTTCAAGCTCATCTTAGCAGTCATTTCCTTAAAACACATGAAAGCAGACATTTTAAAGCAAATTCAACAAAAACGTTATATACCCCATCCTCTAAACAAAATGTATGTTCTTCAATGTATTTCCCAGAGATGACAACAAGGCGAGGAGGATCCCTGGTGCCAAGTAACATCTTCACCAAAACGCTATCCCCTTATTCTTTCCATTTTCTCCTAGGGCTCTAGAACACATTTGACGGCTCTGTAGGAAACATTTCTAGATTCCGCTCCATCTTCATGTCATTTTATATAGAAAAATAGAATTTGACGCCAGATCAGACCCTGCCATTGGTCTCATTTTAGGCTGACGATGCACGTATACTCGGTTAGCATCCCAGCAGATGTGGTAGAGGTTGCTTCACTTACCTACTACCCCCTCACATCTTATACATGTACAATATGTATGGTTACACACAAACATATAACATACATTAGCCACAATTTGGGATACAATATATAGGGATAAAGAAACACTCAGTGAGGAGACATTGGCCTTCGGGTGCTAAAGAGGAACAGAAACACATAAACCGGAGACTGAGATTACAAACACCTCAGTCTATTGGGAATTACCTGGAGCTGAGCATGGGTCCTGCTGTCTCTCCGTTCGCCACACCACAGTTACGGAACAGTAAATCCACCAAGTAAACGCGGTAGGAAGGGCGGCAGGGCCCAGAGGAGGAGTCTCGGAGACGAACAATGACAGTTACCGGTTTCCCTAACACTAACAATATACAGCGGAAACAGCAAACATGGCGCCACTACATCCACAAGGCCCGCGCCCCAAACCACGCCTCTAACTCGGTTACGCTCGACGCGCCGTAGCCAATCACGAACCAGATATGGCCAGCCATTAGCCTATCGCAGGCCTCGGTTTCAAACTGTTAACGGTACAAGAGAGGCTCGGCTGTACGCATGCGCAATAGATAGCAGGCGTCAGAAGGTTGACAGGAGACACAGGTTACTTAGCAACAAGCAGACGCTTGGTCTTTTAAACGTTTAGGGAGTGATGGTGATGTATGATGTAAATCAATAAACTTAGAATGCTTTCAAAAGAATGATGTCATCTAGAGATGCCACTGGGAACACTTAATAAACACGTATAAGGCAGTGCTGCGCTACCTAATGCTTTTTTATAATCATGATCAGTAAAATAAAAACCTGATAACTCTTAAGACCAGTTTGCTTAATGTGTTTTTTGTCCCTTATTGTAACAGCGCCATGGAATCTGCTGGTGCCATATCAAATGCACAGTGTAACATCACAATGTTGCCTGTGTGCCGATGATCAGGACCTAATGTGGACACTTAGTATACAGTCACATTCTAAAGTGAGTCTGGTAATCACATGAAACATTTTGTTTCTCGGACCCATATATACTTTACGTATCGGGGACCTACATATGTAAAATGTTTCCTACACAGTATGTGGGATGTATAAATAAGTGACAGTTACTCATGTATACATCCTACTCCTACATACCACAGGGTACGGTTTCTGTAGTCTGCTGCATGCTGTCAGCGGGCAAGTGATCAAGGGAGTTTAATAATTATTAATATTATTGTTATATATATGTTTCACAGGTCACAGTCTGTTACTCGGTTATAAATCCTGCAAGATTTCACTTTATGGTCAGTAATATGTGAAATGTATATCTTGGAGAAAATGATTGTATGTGATAATCACCCTACTACAAAGGAGTGCACGATAAAGGAGCACATTATATGCTAACCAATTCCTAGACAGACTTTTTCAACCGAAACTTTTGGCTAAACATCAAGTGAGTACCCATGGCGGAAGGGGAAAGCTGGGTCCTCTGGCCTTAAGTTGAAGACGACTGGGGTCTTGGCACCAATTTTCTATGTGTACATTTGAATTTTGAACCACCAAAAATGACCATGGTGAAACCAGATCTCCTAAAGAAGCCTTTTTTTTTGTGACGGTGGTGTGGTATCCCACTCTCTCTGAGACGTTGACTTCAGGGGCTATTCCCCTTTGCAGATGACAAGGGAAGGAAGGGGTCTCATTCTTTTGGGGAGTACATCCCCCAATAAAAAGAAGAAAAAACCCCAAAAAACTTCCATGATCTGCCACTAGGCTGTGCTCTGCCAAAATTGATTATTAAGTAATAGTAGTAAAAAAAATGATCTTTTATTTACATAGGGCACACGATAATGCAGCGCTAGTTACAATACATATATATATATATTCAAGGTCTAATCTAATTACCCGATACTCCGTGATCAAACTCACACAGTGGGGTAAATCAGGAATATAGATGAGGACTTTCAGATTTTCATAGTTGCTGCGATTTGACCAGAAAAATCTCAACAGGATCACCTACGACCTGCTTCGTCAGCCTTCCAGACCAGTATACATAATGAGCGTGTGCTAATTAGGATTTGACATCTGGCGTGTCGCCATTGAAGAATCAGACTTTTTAGGGCGATTAAGTTCTAAACCAGGTCCTTACAAGGGAATTCTCCCAGCGGCAGGCTTAATTACACGTAACTATAGCTTGTGTTGTGTGGTTTATCATTTTTAAGTTATAGACGCTGGGATGGGTGGCAGCCTGTGGCAGAACCAGCATCATCTTATCAGTTTCATGCCCGGAATCTATCCGCCTTCTAATTACCTTCACATTATCTTAAAAAAAAAACAAAAGAAAACATAAAAACAGGTGAGAACTGTGCAGATCTCATGAACCGGACGTAACATTTTCTCCCCCGTGGCATATACATTACACGGGTTCTTTAATATTCCTTACTTTAATCTCAAGGATTTTGTTGTTTTTATTAAAGGTTATTTAATGTACAGAAATGTAAAACATGGGGTCTGGGAAAAGTAAGAGATCCCCTTTAAAAACCCATGAAAATACTGCTTTTAAAAACAATGTAATAATAATAAAATGAATGTAATATACATCGGGGGGTCGACAAATTTGATTTGGATCTAGGAGCCAGCCAAAAAAAATTAGGAGCCATCTTTTTTCTTCTACAATCATTTTTTTATATTCATATATTACCGCCTGGTATGCAGTTGAAGGGTGTTTATTGGGGTAAAAAACACACCTTTCTTTGGTGCAGAACCGCAGTTAACCCCTTCATGACTCAAGCTTGCATGTTTAACCATTTTTCCTCCTTTAGTGTACCTGTCAAAGATTAAATGATTTCAAGGTTTCATATTATTTATTAGCACTGGGGTCTTGATTGGCACCAATTTTCCATGTGTATATTTGAATTTTTAATCAGCAAAAATTTTTATAACAGTTTTAAACATTTTGCCTTTCAGGTGTTCTGGACAGTGTCAGTTCTTTTGTGTAAGCAAAACATAAATATATATATTTTTAAGAAATAATATATATGCACTGAATGGGGGAATCTGACCAACTGTCCTTCTTTAAGAAGGACCCCCAAATCCCAGGGTCCCTCCATCCTCTCTCGGTTTGTATACACACTATTGTGATTTGTGGGACTGTACATTGTGATACACTCCTTGACTCCTGGCCATCAGACATTGTGAGCTCACTAAAAAGAGACATCATGGAGGAAAGAAGGAAAACACGGGGGGGGGGGTGCTGGGGCCAGAAGAACGGCTGTTCCTAAAACAGAAATTCATGCTATTCTAGTTTCTTTAGGAAAGGGTCATTGCCCTTACCCATCATGGTCGCCTCTCTTTGCGCAAGGCTAAGTGACGGCACCATACCAGCCAACCAGTATCTTGAGCGAAAAGGAGGCGGTGCTCCATTCCCGGACGTTCCGTGGCACTTCCGGCCTGTGACACCTCAGCAGCCAGCCGGCTTTCTCCTCCTCTGTATGCTGTACCGCCTGTTCGGCTCCCTTCCCCGTTTCCACCCAGCAGCGTCTTTCCGCTTTGTGTGCACAGCCATGAAGCCGCTGGTAGTGTTTGTCTTGGGGGGTCCCGGGGCCGGAAAGGGGACCCAGTGCGAGAGGATTGTGCAGGTGAGCGGCGGGGGGGGGTCTCCTGGGTGCCAAGAACACGGTCCCAAGAACACGGTCCCAAGAACACGCTCCTGGTCTAATGTCGCTCGTTAAGGGCTATTGGTGCAGAGCTGACATGAACCCCAATGTGTCATGGCTGTAAAGCAGAATACCCCAGGTGTGGCAGCCCGTGCTAAATGTTACCCCAGGGGGTGAGAAACACAACCCTGTTATAGGGGATCAATTGTCTTTTCCGTTCTGGTTGCACTCAGAGGTCATCTCCAGTGTATCAGGCCTACGGTATATACCTAGTTGGGTTACTCAATGAGAGTGTTAAGGGGAAGACATGGCCCTAACTTGCACCCCAAGGGGTCAGGTGCAACAGAACTGCCCTACAGCAGATCTATGAAGGATATATATATATATATATATATATAAATCAAATCCAGATAGCCAGTCATAGTTCCTAGAACCCTGTAGTACCCTTTGTATAGATCCTAAATTCCACCCAGATGTATCCAGCCCCTCTTAGGACCCCTCCTGGGCTATATTTATAAATTGAAAAATAAAGCTGTTTTGTATCGTCGCGTATAATTTGGTGCAGTTACTGATTATACTGTTGGCGCTTCGCCGCAGACTCGCTTAAGGTTTACTGTCCTAAGGGTGTAGATGTCACCCCATTCCCTATGAGCTTAGGTGTGGCTACTACTTACTGTAGATGTACACGGCCCTCTCGTTGTCGCGCAGGTCCATGGGTGTGTCGGCTTTGACATCTGGGCTTTCTTGTAGAGTAACTTTGCGTACCGAGAGATCATTTGCACCGATTCTCGCGAATCAATTACTGATCTAATGACCGGGTGGGACACATACCTTTAACATTGAAAGGCCAAGCACAGTTTTGTTCAGCAACACTTCAGGTTTTAGTGATTTTGGGTCCTCTGCCTACTTGGATTTCATTCATTTAGCATTCTTGCCATGGGATATAATATAAGGAGGCCTCCTTCCACCAACAGAGTAATTAATTAGACCCCTGGTCCCACATCCTTTTGTTCATTAAAACACATACAATTTATTACGCTACAGTCTGATACTTAGATCTCTGTTCCTTCACATATTGGGTTATAAGTTTTAAGTGATCCGGGTTGGTCTTTGTATATTTCATACTTTGCGTTGTGGAGAGACTCGATCGTAGTGACGCTTTATCAATATGAACTTTGCTTTTGGTAGTTGATGCCGTGTCAGTGTCCTTATTTCTTCTGTTTATTTAAAGGAACAGTCATGTTAAATATTTTAATTTATTGGCACATTGGACCAAGGCAGGGTCCCCCACTTAACCCTAAGCAGTAACATAGATCGGCCCGTGGGTTATGCAGCTATGTATAGCTTAATGAATGGTATAACTGCGTTCACTAATTATACATGAGTTGTATAGAGGGCCTGAGAACACCCGAGGGCTCGGTCGCTATGTATAAGAGTATAACACACGTGTAATTTAGATCCAGTGCATTAGGTAAATTATAGTAGCTGTACTTTATGCACATATAGCCCAGAGGTTTTTACCTTGGGTAAATTATATAGTATATATCCCCTGGTTTGAATTAATTTAAATAACACGTCATTACAATTGTTCTGAAAAAGGGAAAATATGTGAGATTTTGTTTAACATTTTAACTAAACCTGCATACTTGCAATTTGCATTAACGTGCTATCAGCTTCCACAGTTACGGCCAAAGTGTAATTCATGTTGCGATCAAGAATGACATTTTTTCTTGTGTATAATCTTGTTGGAGCACGATCCTGTTGTTGGGTTCAGTCCTTCCATAATAACAGGTTTTCACGTACGCTCGTACTCTAAAAACACATGAAAGTATTTCTGAATGCTGCAAACCACACAAGCCGGAGAGCCTCGCTATACACAGCAGGAGGTGAAATTAAATGGGTGATGGAAGCATCAGGGCTTTCTCCGCTCTGATGTCATTGGGTTATGACCGTGTATATTGTGTTGAATGTTTTCCTCTTGTACTGACGTATCCCTCCTTCATGCTCTAGAAATACGGTTATACTCACCTGTCAGCCGGAGATCTGCTAAGGGACGAGAGGAAGAAGCCGGATTCTCAGTACGGGGAGCTCATCGAGTCTTATATAAAGGATGGAAAGATTGTTCCGGTTGAGATCACGATTAGCCTGCTTCAAAGGGTAAATCAATCCTCTCACCGCGTTTCCAGAGCTGTCTCGTGCTGCATGCGCTCTCGTGGATCTGGTCATGCCATTGTTGAATTATATCAATTACTGTTTGGTTAGGGGACCAGGGATCTTCTTGTCTGGTCTGGTCTGGCACCTTCTAGCCCGAGGGGGACAAGTAAAGCCCATTGCCCCCTCAATTAGTCCTGCCACTCGCTCTAACACATACTTACATTAACATACAGATCCTCCTACTCAACACACGTTTACGTGGCTCCATTGGATGAGAGTCAGATGAGTTCATACTGACTTCATCTAAAGGGCTGTTCTGCTGTGTGGCGAGTCCTAAAATGAAGTTCTGGGCAGGTCTGGTAAAACTCTCATTTAGTTGTCACGGAACCTGCAGCCTGATAGCTGTTTATTGAACATTTTCAGGGCCAAGGTGTAAAGTTGAAACCATCACAATACACTGATTTTCTTACATTTTCAGAATTGTAGCATAATCGACGCTCTGTGTTCATATTTTTCTGATATCTTCAATGATTTTCTTTCTTATTGGGACTTTGAGAGAGCCTTCAGTTCTCCAGGACATTCCTGAAAATGATCAGGACATTCTGCTCTTGCAGATGAATATTTACTCTGCCACGTTTACGTATGATCTGAATTAAACACTAACGCCGTAATGCCACATTTTCCAAGATGGAATCAACACTGTATGTTTGGATTCTTTAGAGTTTAGATTTTGAAGTAAGCTAAGCAAACGTGACCAGCACAATTCTTTGCTCACGGCTGTCGTTTGGAATGAAATACATTTTATCAAATGTACGCTACACTTCAAAAGTTTGGGGTCACTTTTCTAGCTGTAACATAATTACAGAAGGTCAGATAGCCTTTTACACTTAAACTCGGGTTAGTGAACACAAGGTGCCATCAGAACACAGGAGTGATGGGAGTGATAAAGGACCTTTGTAAGCCTATGAAGAGATTCCATTAAAAGTCAGCCGTTTCCAGCTAAAATAGTCATTTACAACATTAACGCCATCTGCGCTGGATTTCTCATCCGTATCATGTTATTTTCATGGCCAAAATTTTACTTTATTCCAAACATTTATTCAAGATCATTTCTAAGTGACCTCAAACTTTTAAATGGTAGCATACTTTAAATAAAACTTTTAGCAGTCGTAAGAGGGGATGTCACGTGATTAAAGTATTAAAACTTTTTTGCAGTAATTATTTTCCTTTTAACTGCGTTAAAATATTTCAATGTCTAACAAATTACTTGAATTCTTTACTAATGTTATTCTGCAAATTCAAAGCAAGCATTTCTCTATGCTACTAACACCTTTGTTACTTTGTTAGTTCTTGGTTCAGATTGATACAGAAAGGATTGTAGTATTACATTTTTAAATATTTAACATTCCGTTACTTCTAAATTCATACCCATTTAGCACTTTTACGCTCGATCAGGAATGCCAGCTGCTCAAAATGTCAAAGGCAGACTATGTGACACTTTGCACATCATCCTACGTCACTAGTTATTTCTCTTATATTCTGTATCTTATTTTAATGTCAATATATTTGTCCGATCTGCTGTCTCAGTCTAAGCCCTATGAATACAGCATATGGAATGGAAAGCATATTTCGCCCCTGCCTCTTGAACTGTACATTACAGTGTAATTGTGTGTGTGTGTGTTACATGGTAGCACCGTTTCACAGCAATTTAATCAAGAACGTATGTTAATAGTTTTGTCTACATTATAGGCGATGGAGCAGACGATGGCAGGCAATTCCGAAAAGAATAAATTCCTTATTGATGGTTTCCCTAGAAATGAAGACAATCTGCAGGGATGGGACCGGACAATGGATGGCAAAGCAGATGTGTCCTTTGTGCTCTTCTTTGATTGTGATAATGAGGTATCATTAATAGAATACCAGGCAGACAGCTAGACAGACCCAACCCCCCCCACCCCCCGAGTCGCTAGATGTAATGCCGCATCAAACACAAAATATCTTAGCCTTTCATTCAGAAGCCGTTTGCAGTTCAGTAGGATATGAATGTTAATATTTTGTCTATTGAAATGTTTTATGTTACACCTTATTTAAAACCTCACCCCAGTTGATGCAGATTTCTGGTAACAGGATGTATTCAAGCCATAGCTGACATTTTCAACATCTTGGTCATTGTAGGCGGCATGGAGCTCGTCGAACCTACTTTGGGAAAAATAGTTGTTCCTTTCGTAAGCAATACAGTATAGTCATGCTTTATATCAAATTAAGAGCATCTTTTCTCTAACCGAAACACCCCGGTCACCTAGCATAGGCATTGATTATAATTTCTTGAGTCTGTGGCTCTTTTAGCCACCATAAACAAAACAGCAAACGGGCTGCCGAACAAAGTTGTTGGCCCAAATATCTCTGCAGCTTTGGTTTGTACATCTATCTTATAGCTATTGACTTCACATGAAATTGATTTACGGAGCAACGGACATCAGAGCCAGTAGAAGATATATCCGGCACTTTGTGAAATAAATGTGAAATATGTTTAAACTTCTCTGTTTGTTGGCATATTGAATTTTTACTGTAATGTAGTAGAATGTCACACATGTCAGGCAATTAGTTTTCAGATTCTCACTTTTTTTAATTATTATTATTATTCAAAGACCTGCATCGACCGGTGCCTGGAACGAGGGAAAAGCAGCGGCAGAAGTGACGATAATCGAGAGAGCTTAGAAAAGAGGTACCTTCTAGTCCTGCTTCCCAAATAAGCTGTATATGTATATTCACTGTGACCGTCCCGTTGTCCAGCAAATGGTTATTCAATATCATTTAGCTTTTTGGGTTAACCCATTTGTTCCACTGAATTCCCCCCGACGGGAGCCTTGCCACTGAAACCGTTATCCTCAAATGATTATTTCAGCCCTTCGTTTTACAGAAGAGGATAAAGCGGGTTTAACAACTTCAATAAAAATAACAATCATGCAGTGCGAAGAAATTTTCAAGTGAATGCCTTCCATGGCTTTAAGCTAACCTCGGCATCTTCCAGGCAGGAATGGAATTACGTGGCTTGCTGTTTGACTGCTAAGTGTTATTGTCAATGTGCTGTGTATTGCAGAATCCAGACATACCTCCAGTCTACCCGGCCCATTATCGCTCTGTATGAAAAGAGTGGAAAAGTTCGAAAAGTGGATGCCTCCAAATCTGTAGACGAGGTAATGTTTTGCGTTGTTTTTTTTAAATTGTTACACGTCTTCCGTAAAATATGTATTTTATTTCTTAAATTTTCGACCATGTTGATGAGGTATGATGAGGCTATTAACATATATGAGCCATAGAATTTGGAGTTGGAAAAATAAAAAAAGTAATTGCCTTTATTTGGGCTGTTAAATTATTATTAACCAATAATTTCTTTTTAGTATGTAAATTACTGGTGCAATAAATGTAATCGGCTGTCATTTCTTTGTGTGATCTAACATGGACATCATTCAAGCCGTATTGATATGCAGATAATTTGCTGAATACAATTATTTGTATTTCCAAATGGGTTCTAACTAAATATGTCTCAGGTTTGACGGCCTGTGGCCTGCGTTTCTCCCCACTATGGCACACGTTTCTTGTTCATCGATAGTGATGCATATTTCAGCGAGTAGTATGTAAAAGTTAAAATAAATATTGTGAATACGCTTATACTAATATATATATAATGTATGCTATATGAAGTTATACATTAGGATACTTAATATTTTCTGTCTTTACAGGTTTTTGCAAAAGTCCAAGAAGTTTTTGACAAAGAAGGATAACAAAATCATTGTTGGTTATTTCCAGTCCTGTTTCAATCGAGATTATTCGTTGCTACTCTCCTTTCTTTTTGTTTCTTCCTATTTTTAATCTAAAATTGTATGTTTTTAATGTCTTTACTCTTTTCCGCTGTCGTCTGCAGAAAGAGATTTGTATTTTGCCCAGTAATGCAACGCTTAATATACTACAGGCGTGTGTAAGCAGGAGGGTGTAATATAAATGGTTTACTTATGTAGAAAGCAGAACACATTTGTTTAATTTGTCCCTCTTGATTGTATGTGGGGTCAGGAAAGCCAGGGGGGTAAAAGGAGATGCAGGGATATCGATGCAGTAAATTATTGTGGTGTGACCCATGTAACGGCCTGTTTGTTTCTTTTTGTTTGTTTTAATTATGTTTATTGGCTATTCAATAGGTTTTTAAATTAGGATACATTTTCTTGGTGCTTATTCACAGTGTATGAATGCATTGTGCCTCTTAATCTTTTTGCATAATATAATATATATATATATATATATATATATATATTATTCCCATGTCTCAAGTTCATATTCAGAAATGTATAAAGTTCTGTATCATCCTGAAATCCTGCAAGCTTACAGTCCTTGAAGACTGGATTTTAGGAATTATAGACTGTAAAGCAAATGTCAATGATTTGGTTGTGTAATAATCAGGTTACTGTATGTGGGTTTTAGTAGCTGGTAGAGAAGCATATCTCGTATTAAGATGGTCTGGTCCAGCACAGCCTCCAATTACCAGCCATTCCTTGAATGTAAGAATCCAGTTGTGCGCATCGTCCAAGTACCCTGTGTCAAGCTCCTAGCAAAACTGCCGCTAAGATCTGAGATACTCGGCTTTTGCTTCAGTGTTGGCTTGATTTACGATCTATGTTAATAAAAATAAGTTCTCTATCACTAATTTATACTTAAATTAGTTGAGTATCAGTGGCCTGGACAGGGAATAAAGAGCCAACCTACACTAGACCATACTGAATACCATCAAGCAGCTGTAGTGTTTTTGGAGAAACTCTGTATATCATACATCACAAAAACAAAGTAGCACAAGAAAATGTAAATGGGATGATATCAACTTGTTATGAACTAAATCACGACATGTATTTTAATCAAGCAGCAAGCAGCTTATAGGATTTTATTCTGTATCATTATCTTGTGCTACTCGTTGGTGAAGAATGAGGGGAATCTCACGCAAAACCTAAGCTTGTTCATTGATGAGTTAGGGAACCGTCGCCTTTACAGCGGTCCTAGTGCAGCTCCCATGACCCCAGGGTGTGGATAACAGAGCATTGTGTCAGATTGATGAGTTTATTCTGAAGCAGGATATACTGTTAAATGGTGTTATTTGGGTCGTAGGAATGTAAAACTGTCTACTTTTATTCTTTACAGTAAAATGTGGAAACCTGGTCTTTTGCTTCCGTTGTTTCACTGATTGTGATATTAATGTATCATGTTGTTTCCTTCTCAAGACAGAATTCCCACCATATTCGTATGCTTTTTCTAATGCCCTGAGGTTTTAAGGGATCTGTGTTTAACATCTGTCTTATAAATAGATTTATTTCTATTGATCCTCTGTTATTTGAAAAATTATTTCTCACAGCCTGGAAGCCCCTTGGAGATCAGAACATGTCACGTTTGACTTAGCGTGCAGCTTATTCCATAAATGTCAATGCGCACGATGTGTATATATATAGCTAAAAACGTAAGGCATGTCCGGTGTCGGCTTGGACCAGTACGGACTCTCCTCAGCTAGGAAAGGTGGCACTTGAGTGTAGTGACCCATGGGTGCCTGTAAATCACATCTAACAGACACCCATGAGAAATTTTAGTTTTTCTACTCTTCTGCTTTAACACAAAAACCTACTTAGCTCACTTTGTTAGGTACCCTAGTAACAATATAAAAATGCCATACACAATGGAGGAGGGGTGTCGAGTGTGAGTTCCTCTTTAATTCCTCACTTCGCTAAAACCGCCAGTTAGTATTTCATTTCATTGTCTATGCCAAGTAATGTTAAATATAGGATACCGTTTATGCAAAACTACTTTAAACTTTATGAAGGAATTTACATTTTTTCCCTAAAAATTACATAAATGGCAATAATTCTATGGATTAGTTTTACTGTTCGGTTGCAAACTTTTTAATTTTTTTTCCCCCCAAGTCATAATAGTTGCCTTGTGCATTTAGTATGTATTCTGTTGTGGGATTTTTCTCCAAGATAAACCCAAAATCTCCAATACTACAATTTAGTGGGAACAATTGTTTCAATGTAACTTAGTAACAGTGTAATGTGTTTTTCTACATAAATACTATATTTAACTTGTTATAAATGGTAATGACTGACTGTTTTTCTCTAGCAGCAGAATTTTATATTCTGTAATTGACCTACACACAAGCACCAAGCCCAGGGGTAAATCTGAAGGTTTTGGAAACTTGCCTAATGCAGAAAAGTAGACATGAGCCTAAAAACGTGTTTCTGCATTTGAGCACTAGGTGGCGCTGTAATAGCATAATGCAATGGTCTGTTCCTGCGAAAATGCATAGACCCAGTAATACAGAGGGTGAGATGTAAGGAAGATTTACCTTACCGAGAAGATGGTAGATAAATGAAACAGCCTCTTATCAGAAGTGGCAAAGGTTGATACAATGAGGGAATTAAAGCGTACCATATCATAAAGCTATCCTCAATCTAAGACAAGGCCACAGATTTATAAAAGTCCGAGTCTACGTCAGAAAAGGCTGTCCAATTCTATATGTCTAACACATATTGTAGGAATTTCTTGATAATCTATTTCATTACCTTAAAAAACTTTTTGTGACGGCACTTACTTTGTGAAATGCCATTGTACCATGCAGTGGGAGCAAAGTGAAAGCCTGGTGTGGCCCTGGTATTGGGTTCTGACCCCACGTTTGAAGAACCCTGGCATAGAAGTACTTTACCCCAGATTTAGTGACGTGCCTACAATCTGCCTAAAGAGTGCATCTGGCATATTCCCTTTATTATATATATTTTTAATTCTAGACCATGAAAAAATGTCAGCAAATATAGTTAACAGCCACTAATTGTGATTAGGCACCATACATATGCCAGCCAGTCAGCGATATATCCTGGAAGATATTAGTATATCGCAGCATCAGCTTCTGCAGCTCTGTACAAAGGATAGACAGAACATTAGTATATAACATAACAAGAGGTGAGGATGAGCTTACAATCTAGAGATAGGGCTGATGTTTTGTTTTTGTTCTAGTCCAGGTACATGTGCAACAGCATGTGGATGTAAGGAAAACCAGCCATGCATGTACCATGGGAATGGGAATATACATCCATGCTCTTTGTAACTCACCCTCATAGGACGCCCTGCTGGCTGCTTTAATTGCGGACTCTTACGCAAACTCTGAAAACAGGGTCTTATTAGCATTTTGGTCAAAGGAGCCATCTGGTTACCCTACCTAATGTACGGGCTGGTCATTTTAAATAAAGATACATGGATACCACAATTCAATCATCTGTCACTTGCATAGTTCATATTTAATACTCCGTATTGAAGTTATTGAGATTTATATTTTCCAGCATATGCCCATTTAGGTAGCTGGACTGCACATCCTGGTCTGTATTCTACCCGCCATGCCTGTGTCAGAAGGCTGCATATAAGCGTGAAGCGTATGGTTCCTCCGTAACTATTCTAGGAAATACCTTGCGGAGAGGCAATATAATAAAATAACAATAATTACGTAGCGGCAATATGGCAGCTCTCACACTGAGCGCAGAAGAGACTAACATTAAGGTTGTATATTAATCCATAAGAATAATGAGCACAATTGGGTATAATCTGGAATATAACACTTCCCCTTTAATATAACATACTGCACAGACATTGCGGATGTCTATGTTACGTGCTTGTTAATTCAGAGATGTTGGTCACTTTCACTGTAAACATTTAGTTTTTTAATGCTTGGTACAGAGCAGTATTTTTTGTAACAGTTGTAGTTTGTTTTATCCTGCTCACCCTGATCAAATTTAAGTGGTCGCATAAGAAGATGAGCGTTTCATTCACTAAAGCGTAACAGCCAACATTTTGGGTTTTATTCACTAAACAGTGAGTCGTGACTAAGTTACTGTTAAAAAAAATATTTAATCTCATGATAACTATGCTATACCTGACTGGTTCATATTGGGATTGGCACATGTTTAAAATTGCGAGATGAAATGGTTTAAATGAACACCTTATTTATTCCGTCGCAGAGTAATGCACATCCCTCCGGCACAACAAGAGTTACTTGGTACAAGTAGTAGTATTAATGAGAAAGTGGGCTAATGGAAGGCACGTTAACAATTGTGAAAAAGAAACCCTAGAAAGGGAGGTTTAATGCTAAAATCCTTTTCTCAAACACAGAAGAAGCTGGGTAAACTCTCCTGTTTTTTAGCAAATCTTCAATAAACAGCCAATTCTGCAAACCACCAAAAAAAGCTGACGATCTAGTTAGTTCACTTTTTTACACTTACCACGTGTCAATCAAATAGGATAAATACCTGGCTCAATCACATCAATTCTCTCAAAAGAGAAGTCCCATGAAAAAGAAATAAGAATAAATGATTTACTATATAAGTTTAGGTGGTGAACTGAACCTTAGTATTTAGGGCTTTCAGTGAGATTGCTGTACATACTACGAGCCAACTCTGGCAAGAAAATTGAGATGTTTAACT
The DNA here is from genome assembly GCA_009364415.1 of Spea multiplicata. NCBI lineage: Eukaryota > Metazoa > Chordata > Amphibia > Anura > Pelobatidae > Spea > Spea multiplicata. The sequence continues at coordinate 4,659 of VKOC01001077.1, read as the reverse complement.
CTTCTTTAATTTCCCAGGTTAGTGAATACACTCCAGCAGGGCCGAATTTAGCACCAACTACTCCAGGCAGCTAAAATAGCAGTGACCCCTGGGCCACTTTATTAGTGGCAGATTGCTGTATTAGGGCATAAATCCCTGTGCCCCTATCTCCTTTGTTGGTGCCTCTCTTCTCTATTCTGATCTTTTTGGAAATTACAATATCATCACCCAACTTGGATATCCATCACATTAGGAGACAGGCGAAGGCGGAAACCTGTTGAGCTTGGACATAATAACCTTCCATAGTCTCAGCTGATGGGATTGATGTTCTAACTGGACCGAGTTATGTAGAAAAGGCAACGTTTGTGTAAAGTGCTGTGAGACAATCGATGCAAACATTGCATTGTTATCTATAGGGATGCGTTGCTTTTACGGAAAATGCATTTTTGGGTTCATTTACACTCAAGTCCAGAAGTTGTAAGAAGGAAATAAGCTTCCCTCACAAGTACCTTGAGAGCCAACCACAAGATGCAGGATCTTCTATTCATTTCAGCCACCACCTCCACCACTCTATGGTTACTTTCTCCGTATGTCCGAGATATTTTCCATTCGAGTATTTTGAGTTCTGGTTAATCCTATGTCAAGGTTGGTTGGCATCAGGGCCAGACTAGGTAAAACATGGCCGGCTCTGGCACTTTACGGCTAACAGCTGGATGTGACAGGCCGCGCATTTCGTTTTTTATGCTCACATAACCTGCAGCCAGGCATGTCCAGCTGGTGACCAAATACTGCTGGCAGAGCTGGTGAGTATGAGTTGCTGTCAGCAAGCCTGGTGTGCCAGATGGCCAGTCTGGGCCTGGCTGACATGCTCCAGTCTTCTGAACAAAAATGACTCGGGCAACAAATTTTGTTTTTTTGACTCGGGACTTCATTAGCATTACCATAAAGAATCACCTCAGTGTGTTGTTTGAGCATCGAAACTCACCTAATATATCAAATGACTGCCTACAATGGCAGCCTCCAGCTCTACAGATTAAGGTAGCTTGTTGGAGCAAAATGAGAAAAAAACCAAATTGTCTTTAACGCTAAACTAAATTAAGCTTGGAGCATTAGTTATGAACGATGGAGGCTTTGTTGATATTGAGGTCCTGATGGAGTACATTATTCGCATCTAAAAAGTGGCCCCTTGGCTTCCAAGGCTATATGTACACAATACATGGACTATATTCTAGTTTGTATTCATTACAGCAAACTATTACATTTTTAGAGGTAGAGCTCCCTATAACTCTGTCAAACAATCTCAGAATTAATAAGAAATCTGTTTATATTTTAGGGAAATTGTGGAGTAATCTGTAAGAAGAGGCTTTTGATCATTATGAATATGGCTCGGTGTGCCACGTTATGTCTCGATAAATCATGCCCTGCGGATATGAAGAATTTGTAAGATACAAAATACGATACATGTTTGAAACGGACTTTCTTCTTCTGCCTTTGAAAGTGTCGCAGTTCCCAGAATCTGCATTTTAGGCGACGTTCCTTATTGCTGATTCGTGTGGCTTTACAGAACAGCGAAACGCTTCAATTTTCCCCCCAACGTACTTCTAGCAAAGTCCAAAAATATTAAACTATGTTTCAGAGCGCACAAAAGCCTCTTAAAACCACAGAACACGGTTCTCGTACCTGAAATCCTAAACTACGACTGGCCTAATGCAGCCAGGATACGTTTCTTGATTATAGCAAGCAAATAGTGAGCACCACCTTCACTTTATTTTTGATATGTTTAATAATGTAGAAAAGCTTTTTGTTCGCTCCGAAGGCCCTTATATTACAGTCTGCCTCTGACCTTTAAGTGGGTATTGAGGGCCGGTTGCCCTGGTAACGGAGTGCATTTATTTGGTTCCAAAATGGTCCACCTCATACCATGCCTTCCTAGACTGGGAGCTGTCAACACTTTCCCCAATTTTATGTCAGGCCGAACGCAGATCGGATTTGCCGTCTGGGGGCGATATTAAAAAAGATCTTTGCGTGAGGTCAGCTGGATATATCAAACGTCTTAACGGGCCTTGTTCACAGCTCCCGCTCCAAAGAGATCTCTGTTGAAACATTATTGGATGAATGACTCTGTTGTTAGTTTGCAATTAGTCGAGAGCTGCGTCTGAGGCCCTGTCAGCGAAGTGCGTAAAACAGTGGAATAATTGAACATTGTCTGGTTTCAGAGGACCTGCGATGGTATTTGGAATTAACAGACTGGTGCATCACTATATTTTATATATCGAGGTTTACTCTAAATCTTCAGGTGTGTTCAAAGACAATTATCAAAACGTATCCATTATTAGTGCTTACTCGGCATCATCGTGGCACTTTACCTTCTTAATGCTTATAATAGTTATGGAGCCACTAAGTGGCGGGTTTTTTTAACGGGGCAAGACAGCGTGGCCTTCTTCTTCAATTAGCCAAACAATAGAGGGATAAGGACAACCAAAACCAGAATGGAAACCTATTAAAAAAAACACGGTTTTGTCCTACAGCAGAAAGCCCTTGTACAGCCTTCCAGAAGTGGGTTGGTGTCTGGTACACCTTCAACTGTCTCATATACCACTAAGCAGAGTCATGGACCAATGCCACCAACTTTTTACGCTTAAACCACACAAAAATTCCAAAGGGGACGAAGTAGAATACGGAAGATCCTCTAGGTAGCCAATTGGAGGCATCACGGCACTACGGGGGGTATAAATTCATCACACAAAAGTGCCACCGCTTAGGAGATAAGTTGGTATTCTGAGACCAGCTTGCCTGCTACATGTCACCTACGTTGGTGGCACTCTAGTGGTTAGGACTAGGGCACTGTATTAGCTGGTTTAGTTTCTAAACTCTGAAGCACAGGTGGTAAGTTGCTACCAGGCCATGTAAGGATGGACACTTATCCTTTATCAGGCAAGAAACACAAGCTAATGATCCTATGACATGCTGTGCAACAAACTATCAACAGGGGTATTCCTACTAGAATGTGGGTGAGACCGAGATGTGAATGTACACAAAGACAAGGCGAACGTGGAACAGCAGCTGTCAGACCTCAGGAATCTTGGAGATGCTGTGAGAGGGTCATGTTATTTTAACTCAGACAAAGGCTTTAAGTCTTGAGCGTAAGAGACTTACATACAGAATTGCTTAAAAATAGAGTTACATGTGAGTCTAATCTGCCATGTAAACAAAGTTGATGATAACAGATTTGTGGGATAAGAGAGAGGAATGTTGTGTTTTTGTGAGTTTTTTTGCACACATTGCACCTGTCCAATAGATAGATAGATAGATAGATTGTCTGACATTTCAAGTTTAAGTAAGTTTGATTTTAATTTTAAAAATTATCAAATTTAAAAGAAATAAAAAACATATTCAAGGTGGTCATGCAGATATGATTGACCCAACAGCACGGTCTGCCCTCGTCAACTGAGCTAGCTGGGGGACATGGAGGCATAAAATTTGATGTAAAGTTTCAAACCTCAATCAGTCCTTGGTCTCATCTTAGATTCAGGATAGAATAGGACAATTCTGGGACACACCAGGTTCTCTGCTCTATAACCAAGCAAGTGCATGCTGGCGGGTGATGCCAGAGACGAATTTGCCTGAGGAGCTAAAAAAAACCTGGGGCAGGTTCAACTGGTCCTGCAGTCCAGCTATTACTGAATGACTTGTGTTTAATTCTATTTTATCTTTATTCATGGAGGAACACTAAAAAAACATGGATGGGGAGTTGAGTTCGGTCTGCGTGCTCAGCATGGGAACCACACTGAGTAAGCAATCCTTAAACTGTTCACCTCGGCCTGGGAAGGCAGCAGTAGGTGCCGGTTTAGAGCTGTCAAACATTCCACAGAACCAGTCAGATGAACTTGAATTGGATCTTGGGAAACCAGACTTATAGAAAGTGCCTGCAGCTAGACATGAATCAGAGTTACAGTAGCTCATTCTCTTTTGAAGGACCAGAGCTGACCCATCATAACCACTTCACGTACAGCATGGAAAGAGCTTGAAAGCTAATGGCAAGTATGTTATATAGTGGCTGATACAATGCAGAGGAGGAAAACACGTTTCAGCAGCCGTGGCAAGAAAATGGTAAAACAATTTGTAGCTCGAAACAAAACAGGAAAGGATCTCCATACTAAACGTTTCGTTTTTTTTCTGCTAAAGAAATCGTGGTGGCCCCGCGGGGGAGTTTCATAGAAGGCTTCTCCTGTGCAGTAGTGGGCATGCACCTATACCTACCATCAACCAGTTCTAGTGCTAGTTCCCGTGAGGTTTCTGGGGGTGGGGGGCAAATGACCCCCTCCTTTTGCGCATTCCATGGAAAGTGATCCCATTGATTTACAATGAGAGTGATTTCCCACCAATGATGGGCTGCTTTAAGCAGCCAGATTTGTCATGAATTGAAGCTGCAGATTTTTTTAGCAGATAAGTGGGTATATTAAAGGTAAAAAATGCATTTTAAAGTACTAATAAAGTATTTTATTATGCATGCATCCTTAGTGAGGCTATTTGGGGCAGTAGACTTCATTTTTTCTGTTTGAGTTCCAAGGGGAAAACCACTGTTAACCAAAAAAGAACACAAATGCTTGTCTGATATTTGCCAAAATGTTATTCTGTGGACTGATGAGTCAAAAATGTAAGTTTCGGAAAGACATGGGC